>BSUD01000108.1:41520-85358 GCA_033239045.1 Fagopyrum esculentum | reverse complement strand
ACAAAGGATTGCACATCTTTAAATAAAGTAGGCCAATAGAATCCAGATTGCAATACCTTTGCGCTAGTTTTGTTCGAACTAGCGTGTCCTCCACAAGGTAGTGAATGACAATGACGGATGACACTTTGCATCTCATCTTCCGGCACACATCGCCGGATGATGCCATCCGGACCTCTCTTAAAGAGGAGAGGCTCGTTCCAATGGTATTCCCGGACGTCCTTGAAGAACTTCTTCCTTTGTGCGTATGACAGTCCGGGTGGTATCTCCTGGCAAACCAAATAGTTAACAAAATCAGCAAACCATGGTTCGTTACCTTTGGAGACTACCTTGATACACTCCTCTATGATATGTAGGTGTTCATCCGGAAAGGAGTCATCAATGGGTAAATGGTCGTCCTCTAGATGTGTTAGACGACTCAAATGATCCGCAACAGAATTTTCTGAGCCTTTCTTGTCGCGGATCTCAAGATCGAATTCTTGTAGGAGAAGAATCCATCTAATGAGCCTTGGCTTCGCATCTTTCTTTGCAAGGAGGTATCGGATCGCAGCATGATCCGTGTAGACAATCACCTTTGCACCTACAAGATAAGAGCGAAACTTGTCAATAGCATAGACAATGGCTAGAAACTCTTTTTCCGTAGTGGCGTAGTTGAGCTGGGCTTCGTCTAGCGTCTTGCTAGCGTAGTGTATGGCGTGGGTTCGTCCTTCCTTTCGTTGCCCAAGAACAGCTCCAATAGCTACGTCACTAGCATCACACATAATCTCGAAGGGGAGAGTCCAATCCGGGGGTTGGATAATGGGTGCTGAAATCAGAGCTTGCCGAATGGTGTTGAACGCATCTAGACATTCCTGTGAAAACTCAAAAACTGCATCCTTCATCAATAGATTAGTGAGAGGTTTTGATATCTTTGAAAAGTCCTGAATGAAACGTCTATAAAATCCAGCATGTCCTAGGAAACTTCTTATTCCCTTCACCGAAATTGGGGGAGGAAGTTTCTCTATGGTCTCTATTTTAGCTTTGTCTACCCCTATCCCTCTAGTAGAGACTAAGTGACCTAACACGATTCCTTCCTTAACAATGAATTGACACTTCTCCCAATTAAGAACTAGGTTAGTGTCTTCACATCTTTGCAAAACAAGAGAAAGGTTAGAAAGACAATCGTTAAAAGAGGAACCGTAAACGGAGAAGTCGTCCATGAAGACTTCCATGATTTCCTCTACATATTCGGAGAAGATGGCCATCATGCACCGTTGAAAGGTGGCTGGGGCGTTGCAAAGCCCGAACGGCATTCTCCTATAAGCGAACGTACCCCAAGGGCATGTGAATGTGGTCTTCTCTTGATCATCCGGATGTATCGGGATCTGAAAGAAACCACTATAACCGTCAAGGTAGCAAAAGTATGAATGTTGTGCTAACCTTTCAAGCATTTGATCGATGAATGGCAATGGAAAGTGATCCTTCCGCGTTGCATTGTTGAGCTTGCGGTAGTCTATGCACATTCGCCATCCAGTTACGGTTCGGGTGGGAATGAGTTCGTTGTTTTTATTGGTGATGACCGTCATTCCTCCCTTCTTTGGAACTACTTGAACTGGGCTCACCCACTTGCTATCGGAGATAGGATAGATGATACCTGCATCAAGAAGTTTAAGGATTTCCTTCTTGACAACCTCCTTCATGGTCGGATTCAACCGCCTTTGAGGTTGTCTTGAAGTTCTAAAGTCCTCCTCCATTAGTATTTTGTGCATGCATAGGGAGGGTTTAATTCCTACTAAGTCCTCAATAGTATAGCCTATGGCTTTTCTATGTTTCCTAAGGACAATCATGAGCTGTTCATGTTCATCTATGCTTAATTCGGAACTAACGATAACCGGGAAGGTGGAATTAGATCCAAGAAAAGCGTACCTTAGATGAGTAGGAAGTGGTTTAAGTTCCATTGCTTTCGGAACTTCTAATGATCCTTGAGGAGCTTCCGATGTTTCCTTAGAAGTTTCTAAGGCTGTTGAATGGTTTGGAGAAGAGTTAGAAGAAGTTGAAGAAGTATGCCGATTGCCCTTTTCCACGGTCAAAATTACGGTTTCCTCTGGTTTTCCACGGCCGTAATATCCTCTGGAATGGAGGTTGATTTTGGTCGTGGAATCCACGGTCGTGGAATACAGAGTATGACCGTGGATTCGAGTATTCTCGGTCTCATCGTGGAGTTTCTCAAACTCCACTTCATGCATCTCTTCTTGTGCTTCTAAGGCTTCAATTTCCTCTTTGCACTCTTCTTCTTCTCCTACATCGGTTAGACTCATAATAATAACCTTTTGCAAAGGATCGTTAAAGAGAATCGCACTTACCTCCTCCCTAGATAAACCTTCTTCGTCTTGGACATTGTAAATATCCTCATCAAAGATTGGCTCCTTCACTAGAGTGGAAAGAACGAACTCTACTTTCTCTTCCCCAATGTCAAAAGCGAGTCTCCCATTCTTGCAATCGACCATGCAGCCGGAAGTTGCAAGAAACGGTCTTCCGAGTATGATCGGGACCGGACTATCTGCAGGAATGTCAAGTACGACAAAATCAATGGGGACAAAGAACTTGCCTAGCTTGACCGGGACGTCTTCTACAATGCCGACAGGGCGAGTAATGGATCGATCTGCCATGTATAACGTCATCTTCACTGGTTTAGGGTCGCCTAAACCGATCTTCCTGCACAATGCAAGTGGTATGATGCTCACACTTGCTCCCAAGTCACATAAAGCGTCATATGTGACCTCTCCCACTCCAATGGGAATGCAAAATGACCCCGGATCTTTCAGCTTTGGGGGCATTTTCTCCTTCATAGTCTTGATGAGATCCGAAGAATCCGAACTCATCTTGACCTCTCCAAAATCTTCTAGCTTCCTCTTGTTAGAGAGGAGCTCTTTCAAGAACTTGCCATAAGCCGGCATACCTACAATAGCATCAATGAAAGGTATATTAATATGCAGTTTGCTCATGAGTTCTATGAACTTACCGAATTGCTTGTCTAGGCGCGCTCGCGCTCTGGATTGGGGGAACGGTAGGGGAGGTTTGAAAGCTGGAGGGGGAACATAGACGTCCTCCTTCTCCTTCCCCTTTTCTTTGCTTTTCTCTACGGGGACTTCAACAAACGTAGGCTGCGGATCGGTGGTAGTCACTCCGCTCCTAGTTGTAATTGCCATTACCCTTCCCTTAGGGTTATCCTCCGTCTTTCCTGGAAGTTTCCCTTGATTTCTAGGAACTTCCTCCGCATGGTTGAACATTTGATTTTCCAAAACCTTTTGAGCTTTGTCAACCTTAGAAATTTGATCATCAACCTTGATGATGCGGTTCTCCAACCCTTGAAGCTTTCCCAAGATTGTTTCCAACATGGGATCCGGCTTCTCCTTTCCCGTATTGTTTCCTCCATTTGATGATTGCCCCTGGCTTTTCAAAGGAGTAGAGGAAGAAGAGGGTGGAGTTAGTGAATTGGAATTGGAAGGATAGGAGTTACCGGAATTTTGTTGATTGGAGCGCCAATTGTTGTTGTTCGAACCCCGATTGTTGTTCCAATTGTTGTTGTTCCGGTTATTGTTGTTTCCATTCCAATTGTTATTCCGGTTATTGTTCCGGTTATTGTTGTTGCGGTTGGTGTTATCACCGCCGTTGTTGTTGCCCAAATAGCCAACATCCTTCTCTTGTTGCTTTGGAAAGTTGGTTTTGATAGTCTCCTTCAACTCTTTAATCTCATTGTTGAGGGAGAAAATCTGATTTTGAGCTTCATGTGTGAGCTTTGCTCCTTGCTCCACACGATTTCCCTCCACTTTCCGGTGGGAATACTTCTCTATGACTCTTGCTTGCTTCTCAATGAAGTCCCAAGCGTCATCTTCTCTCATGTCCATGAACGTTCCGCATGAGAGGGATTGAAGGTTGAATTGCGTTCCCGCATCCAGCCCCTTGTAGTAAATTTCCAGCAAGGCAAGCTTGGATATGCCATGATGAGGGCAATCCAAGAGCAAATCCTGAAACCTTTCCCAAGATTGGAACAAACTTTCGTTAGGTCTCATAGAAAAAGCATTAATCTTACCTCTAAGTTCCGCCGTTTTGGAGGGCGGGAAGAACTTGGTGAGAAATCTGCGGAGAGGTCTTCCCACGTTTCTAGTTTCCCACTAGGAAGAGCTTGGTACCAAGATAGCGCTTTCCCTTTCAAAGAGAAAAAGAAGGGTTTGAGCTTATAGTTGTTGGTAGTAGCGCTCTTTGGTCTCATCGTCTCCATCATACACTCAAAGTTTTGCAAGTGTTGGTGTGGAGATTCAGTGCTTGTACCGCCAAACTGGCTTTGGCGAACAAGAGTGATAACTTGAGGGTTGAAGCTAAACCCTTGTACATCTTCAGCATCAAAGTTCACACCTAAACGGCGTGGTTGTTGTGTTGGATCCATCCGCTGACCAAGAGTTCTCGGCTCATTATCCACACGTTCGACCCTCGCATTCCTAGGTGGAATGCGGCGGTTAGCAGCTCCTTGTTGATTGAAAGGATTTATATTGATCGTGGGATCAATCTCTTCTAGCGGAGGCATGGAAGAATCACTATCATCGGTGGATGAGTGGTTTCTTCTTCTAGACCTTGTTCTCCTTCTCGAGGACTTCTTGCCCACCTTATCTTCAAGATCGCTCATCTTTATCTTCATTTGGACGATCATGTCTTGTAGACCGTTAACTTGAGTTTGATGACGATCCATCTCATCCTGGAGGAGAGTCTCATTCCATCGGAGTTGAGCTTCCTTCTCCGCCAACTTTGTTTGAAGATTGTGCTCGTTTTCTTCAGCCATCTTCCTTTCCTTGCGCTTTTGCCTCAAGGTTTTCTCTAGCTCTTGATCAAGAGGTAAGAGATCTTCGGTGTTCCTAGACCTGCGCATGCACTCAAAGAAAAATCAAATAACGAGAGCAAGCTCCCAAGCTTGACAACCGGCTACCGGATTCGGACGAAGCCAAATCCCCGGCAACGGCGCCAAAAACTTGTTCGCCCCTAGAGGTGTGTGCAAATAAGCTTTAAATTTATAAAACTAGAATCAAGCAAGCGAACCCGCAGTGTACGGATCGATATAGTTAAGCAAGAATTCCAGAGTATCGAACACAGGGATTTGGGTGGAACGAACTCGATTGCAGGTTATCAAGCGGTGAATATGGGAGTTTTGCAAATATTGGGAAAACAACAATCCTAAAGATCCAGATATCCAGTTGTGGCAATCGATTCAAGATATACTAATGATGTAAAGACAGAGTTGAGATATGCAAAGGTATACTAGTGTAAGGTAATCGTACGGTTGAGGTTCCAAAAACCTTATGTAACTCACCTAGAAGACTCTTCCTATACAGGTTGATGAGGCTCAATATAGAAAGGTTCTAAAGACAAGAATTAGCATCAAATACCCAAACCTATAATCTAAAGATCAAGACTAACTTATCCGATTGAGGTTGTTGAGGCTCACAATCGAGGTAGAGGTTGTTGAGGCTTCACTACCACCTAGAAAAGACAAGTCTAAACTAAATTAAAGCAAATCTTTAACTTTGGATTAAGGTAAAAGCAAACTCGTAAACTTAAGGAAATTACGGTTGGATCTTGAGATTCCACGGTCGTGGAACTCAAGAACAGCCCGTAATTTAGGGTTGTCGGCGATAATCCTCTAACTCTCAGGGTCTAATCTGTTGCGATCGATCTATCATCATCTAAGCCACAACTATCAACCCTTCACCTTAGAATTGTTAAGGGTTTTTAGCCAATAACAGTCATATTGATATTAATTCAAGAATTAAAAGACAAAAGATGGGAACTTTCAAGAACTATCAATGATCTTCAAATGAATCTTAGAATCACAGTCAAGAACAAGTGTTTATCAAGGATTCAAAAACGGAATAGGCAATCACAATCTTAGGAAAGAAAAGAGACGGGATGTCAATCCGATCCTAAATCAAACCTAAGCAAGAAGAGGAATCTCCTTGCAAAAATCCTTCAAGAACTTCGATCTTCCACGCGAAGATCACAAACAGCAATTCTCCAATACGAACTTTGGAACTTCAATGAGATCTCCAAAATTACCTCCAAGAATGAGGGTTTGTGTGTTGCTAAACGTGCGTTTTTGCCGCCAAACTAGGGTTGAAGGGTCGTAAGCGAGGTGACGGAATCTTGCTTCATCCGTCTTTTTATAATGCAGGGCAAAGTGTCGGCCCGGCCCGATCTTCAAAAGATCATGGCTTCGAAACATGGCGAAAAGATTCGCCAAGATCACGGTCGTGGAAGATTCCACGACCGTAATTTAGGGCGTGGAGACAAACACGGTTAGTTTCCACGGCCGTAATATCTCCTGGAATGAACATCGAATTCTGACTCAAAGTCCACGGCCGTAATTTAGGGTGAGAGCGTGGTTCTTGCCTTCATTCGTGCATTCCTCAACCTAATACTCCAAATTGCTTCCAAAAAGTGTCCTCGATCTATGGACACATCAACTCAACTTTCCTTTGCTCGATTCCGTTCGGAAATAGCTCCAAATCACCTAAAATCAACATAGAACTCGTGTAGACATCCATATCGACAATATAGGCAATACTAGCACACATATGCACAAAGCTCAATCAAAGACTATCAATATGAATCAAATACGATTAGAAAACGTGCCTAAAATATCACAATATTTCATGCTAACAGCCGCAGCGGGAAATCTTTACATGTTTAAGAGAATTCGGAGATTTTTGGAGGAAGATTGAAGGACTCTTTGCCGGGAAGCTAATCTTGATTCTAGTTTGTGAGATTCCTTTGTCCATTGAAGTGATTGTTGTTTTTGAACACGAATTCGAGTTACTTAAGAGATACATTGATTTGTTTTGACAATCGTTTACAGATTTGAAGGTTATTGGGTTTTTATTCATGATTCGGTTTCTTTGCGATATTTCACTCAATATTTAATTTGATTCGATTTTGAAAATGGTTGGCTAAAACCTTTGTGATTATGGGGAGAATAGTTGATGATTAAGGCTTAGATGATGATAGATTGAACTCATTCAAACATTAGGACCCTGAGAGTTTAGATTTTAGTTTTGCGACAACAGGAAAATCGGACTGTTCTTGAGTAAATCGGTCGATTTTCTTATGAACAGCCCGATTTATTCTTCTGACGAACCTTAATTGAATTAATCTTTAACCAAAACTAATCCTTGCCTAAATCCCAACCTTGATTAACCTTTTTACCCTCTAATTGAATGTACGAAGATACTTCAAACCTGATTCTACATTTAATAGATTAAGATTTCAAGATTTGGGTAATAGAGAGACTCAACATCCTTTATTAAGATTTTAATTGTGCTTGCTATTCTTTACTTTGGAGAGTCATATCCTGGAGTTTTAAATAGTTAGTTTGAATATAATTCTTGTCTTTAGATCTTTCTATATTGCAGCCTCAACAACCCTTATAGAGAGAACCTTTAGATTAGTCATATAGGTTTCGGAAGTTCACCGTACGAATCCTACCTTTGAACAATTAATCTTGGCAATATAAACTCTGTCCTATATCTATAGAAGTATCTTGAATCGAAAGCCGAAATCGGATACTTGAATCCTTGGAATCATTTCCCCCTTATTTGATCACAAAAGATTTTGCATTTTCGCTAGATAATTGAAATTGAATTTACTCTCACCAAATCCCTGAGTTCGACTCTGGAATTCTTACCTTACTACAACCGATCCGTACACTGCGGGTTCGCTTTGCTTTGAGTTCTAGATATAAATTTAAGACTTTGACGCACACAACCTTTTGGGCGAACAAGTTTTTGGCGCCGTTGCCGGGGATTTGGTCTAGACCATATTCGGTTTTCGGTTGTCTAGCTTGAGAGCTCTTGCTCTTGTGATTTGATTTGTCTACTTGAGTGATCTTTGCAGGTTCTTTAGGTATATGCGAAAGACTAGATCCACTAAAGATCTAGTTCCTTTCGATCCCAAATCGGAGAGAACTTTGAGGAAAAAGTTGAAGGAAAAGAAAATGGCTGAGAACGACGAGAGAAACTACCAGGCTGAACTGAATGAAGCTCAACGCCAACTTCAGTTGAGTGAGAAAGCACGAAAAGATGCTGAAACGAGTCATCCATTTTAGATTGATGAACTAAGAGCTATGATGTTGGACATGAAGTTGGAATTGAACGAATCCAGGAAGAAGAAGAAAGTCAAGACGCCAACTAAATCCATTCGAAATGACTCATCCGATGATGAAGAGATAGATCCGGACATGCCGGAACTTGAAGAGATCGATCCACTACTTCGTCCTATTCGGAACACCCCAAAACCACGGGTTGTTCCTCGCCTTCCAACTAGGGACGTAAGAGCTGTTAATGACGGTGATAGACCCCGAACTTTGGGACAACAGATGGACCCAATTCAGCAACCACGCCGCCTAGGTGTGGATTTCGGAGCTGAAGACATCCAAGAGTTTAGCTTCTCACCACAAGTCATCACCATGGTTCGCCAAAGTCAATATGGCGGAGCAAGTACTGAATCTCCACACCAACACTTGCAGAATTTTGAGATTCTCATGGAGACTATGAAGCCGAAGAAGGATACTACAAGCAACTACAAGATCAAACCGTTCTTCTTTTCTTTGAAGGACAAGGCTCTAGCTTGGTACCAAACACTTCCAGCTGCAAAGCTAGCTACATGGGAGGAATTGTCTTCGGAATTCCTCACCAAATTCTTTCCGCCATCCAAAACGGCGGAATTGAGAGGTAAAATAAATGCTTTTTCTATGAAACCTAATGAAAGGTTGTTTCAATCTTGGGAAAGGTTTCAAGATCTCTTGTTAGATTGCCCACACCATGGCATTTCCAAGCTGGAATTATTAGAGATCTACTACAAAGGATTGGATGTGGAAACACAATTCAACCTCCAATCTCTCTCTTGTGGCACATTCATGGATATGAGAGAGGACGATGCTTGGGACTTTATTGAGAAGCAAGCCCAAGTGATTGAGAAGTACTCCCACCGGAAGGTGGACTCAATAAGCCGGAATCAAGGCGATTCGGGAGCCAAGTTGAACCAAGCTGCTCAAACACAAATATTCTCCCTCAACAATGAGATCAAAGAGTTGAAGGAAGTGCTCAAAACGAGTCTTCAAAAGACCAAGGAGCAAGAAGCCAACTACATGGGGAGGGACAATAATCAAAGGAATGATAACCGGAATTCCAATTGGAACAACAACAACAATAACAACCGAAATTCCAATTTGAACAACAACAATAGGAACTAAAATAACAACAATTGGAGGTCAAATCAGCAAAATCCAGGTAATCCTTACTCTCATGCTGAAAAGGCTCTAACAGCTCCATCTTCTTCTACTCCTTTAACAAGCCAGGGACAATCAAGCGGATCAAGCAAACCCGATCCCATGCTAGAGACGATCCTAGGCAAGCTACAAGGGCTAGAGAGTTATATAACATCGGTTGACAAAGCTCACAAAGCTTTAGAAAACCAAGTATTCAACAAGGCCGGAGAAGTTCCAAGAGATCAAGGGAAACTTCCCGCGAAGACGGAAGATAACCCAAAGGGAAGGGTTATGGCGATAACTACTAGGAGTGGCAAAACAACTACCGATCCTCAACCTAAAGTAGTCGATACCACCACCAAAGAAGGAGAGGCAAAAGAGAAGGAAGAAGTCTATGTTCCTCCTCCCGCTTACAAACCACCTCTACCTTTCCCTCAATCTAGAGCGCGTGCACGCCTAGATAAACATTTTGGTAAGTTTGTTGAACTTATGAGTAAGCTGCATATTAATATACCTTTTATGGATGCAATTTTAGGTATGCCGGCTTACGGGAAATTCCTCAAGGAGATCCTTTCTAACAAAAGGAAATTGGAAGATATAGGAGAAGTCAAGATGAGTATGGAGTCATCCGAACTTATCAAGACTATGACGGAGAACATGCCACCCAAGATCCGTGATCCAGGATCCTTTTGCATACCCATCACTTTGGGAGAAGCTACCTATGATGCACTTTGTGACCTTGGAGCGAGTGTGAGTATCATACCTCTTGCTCTATGCAAAGCAGTTGGTCTAGGAGAGCCTAGACCGGTGAAGATCACACTCTACATGGCTGATCGTTCCACCACTAAGCCGGTGGGGATATTAGAAGACATTCCGGTAAAGCTCGGTAAGTTTTACATCCCAATAGATTTTGTCGTTCTTGACATCCCTGCAGATTATCCGGTTCCCATCATCCTTGGGAGACCATTCCTTGCAACATCCGGATGCATGGTAGATTGCAAGAATGGCCAGTTGTCTTTCCATATTGGTGAAGAAAAGATAGAATTCATAATCTCTTCCTTAATCAAGGAGCCAGCCTTGAAAGACGATGCTTTTGAAATTTTTGATGAAGAAGAGTCTAGAGAGGTAGTAAGTTCAATCTTGATGAAAGACCCTCTTCAAAAGGTTATTAGTATGAGCATCATGGAGGAAGGAGTGGAACATGATTGCAATGAGGATGTGAAAGCATTAAATGATGTGGAGGAAGAGCAAGGAACAAGAACTGAAGAACTAGAATTAACTCCGGAAACTGTGAAGAAAATCGGCCTACATGAAATAAATCGACCGATTTGTGAAGAGGCAATCCGATTTTTGTCAACAGAAAGAAAAATCGACCCGACTATACTAAATCGTCCGATTTGTGAAGAGGCAACCCGATTTTTTTCGACAGAAAGAAAAATCGTACCTCAGATCGACCGATTTACTTCAAGGGAGGTCGATCCAGTGGGAAAATTTCTGGATTCTCCAAACGTTTCTGCAGTTTCTCTCGAATCTAATGATGAAGTACCCCCACCTCTAGAGGTCTCTCCCACAACACTCGAAGGCCAAGATTCATCATCAATCAAGGTACCCCCATAATTAGAATTGAAGCCACTCCCCACGCACTTAAGGTACGCATTCCTTGGCACTAATTCCACATATCCGGTCATAGTCAATGCAAATTTGAATGATGCTGAATTAGAGAAACTTATGAATGTTTTGAAGCAACATAGGAGATCATTAGGCTATACTATTGATGATCTAGTAGGAATAAAGTCTTCCCTATGTATGCACAAAATTCTAATGGAAAAGGATTACAAACCTTCACGCCAACCTCAAAGACGGTTAAATCCGGCAATGAAAGAGGTCGTGAAGAAAGAAATCCTTAAGCTACTTGATGCAGGTATCATCTTCCCTATTTCCGATAGCAAATGGGTGAGTCCAGTACAAGTAGTACCCAAGAAAGGAGGCATTACCGTTGTTGCCAATAAGAACAACGAACTTATCCCCACACGGACAGTTACAGGGTGGCGAATGTGCATCGACTACCGCAAACTGAACGTGGCCACAAGGAAGGACCACTTCCCCCTTCCTTTTATCGATCAAATGTTGGAAAGGTTAGCCCAACATTCTTACTTTTGTTATCTAGATGGATATAGCGGTTTCTTTCAGATTCCAATTCATCCGGATGATCAAGAGAAGACGACTTTTACGTGCCCATGGGGTACGTTTGCTTATAGAAGAATGCCATTCGGCCTATGCAACGCTCCAGCCACCTTCCAAAGGTGTATGATGGCAATCTTCTCCGAGTACGTAGAGAATATCATGGAAGTCTTCATGGACGATTTTTCGGTATATGGTTCTTCCTTTGATAACTGTCTCTATAACCTTTCACTAGTTCTTAAGAGGTGTGAGGACACTAACTTAGTCTTAAACTGGGAAAAGTGTCATTTCATGGTCACCGAAGGGATTGTGTTAGGTCATCTAGTATCACAAAGGGGAATAGAAGTTGATAGAGCAAAGATAGAAACCGTAGAGAAGTTACCTCCCCCTTCTTCGGTGAAAGGAATTAGAAGTTTCTTAGGGCATGCAGGCTTCTATAGGAGATTCATAAAGGATTTTTCTAAGATTTCAAAACCCTTAACTAATCTTTTGATGAAAGACGCAACTTTCGAATTTTCGAAAGATTGTTTAGATGCTTTTTGCAGGATCAAGGAAGCTTTGATTTCAGCACCAATCATTCAACCACCCGATTGGACTCTTCCTTTCGAGGTCGTGTGCGACGCAAGCGACGTCGCTATAGGAGCCGTTCTTGGACAGAAGAAAGATGGTCGCACTCATGCCATCTACTATGCTAGCAAAACGCTAGATGAGGCTCAATATAATTATGCAACTACAGAAAAGGAACTTTTAGCCGTAGTATACGCTTTTGAGAAATTTCGTTCCTATCTTGTAGGTGCGAAGGTGATAGTCTATACAGACCATTCCGCAATCCGATACCTCTTCACGAAGAAGGATGCGAAGCCAAGGCTTCTAAGATGGATCCTACTCTTACAAGAGTTCGATTTAGAGATTCGAGATAAGAAAGGATCGGAAAACTCCGTTTCCGATCATCTTAGTCGTCTTCCACAACTCACCGGCGAGACGGATGAACTTCCCATAGACGACTCATTCCCTGACGAACAGCTACACGAGATTGAAGAGTGTCTTCAACACATCTCACAAGGTAATGATCCATGGTTTGCTGACATTGTGAATTACCTTGTTTGTCAGGAGATTCCACCCGGACTTTCATATGCTCAAAAGAAGAAATTCTTTAGTGACGTCCGGCAATTCTATTGGAACGAACCTCTTCTATTCAAAAGAGGTCCCGATGGCATTTACAGGAGATGTATCCCCGAAGATGAGGTGGATAGCGTCATCCGCCATTGCCATTCTTTACCATGTGGCGGACATGCTAGTTCCCACAAGACTTGTGCTAAGGTACTTCGTTCCGGCTTCTATTGGCCTACACTTTTCAAAGATGTGCAAAAGTTTGTTGTTGCTTGTGATGCTTGTCAAAGGACAGGTAATATATCAAGGAGGAATGAGATGCCTCTCAACAACATACAAGAAGTAGAGATCTTTGATGTATGGGGCATTGATTTTATGGGACCTTTCCCATCTTCATGCGGTAACCAATATATACTTCTTGCCGTAGACTATGTCTCAAGATGGGTAGAGGCAATCGCTTCTCCTACTAATGATGCAATGGTAGTGGTGAAGTTCTTCAATAGAACGATCTTCCCAAGGTTCGGAACTCCCCGAACCATCATTAGTGACGGGGGAATGCATTTCACAGCCCGTCGATTTGAGACTCTATTGGCCAAGTATGGGGTGACCCATAAGATAGCTACACCTTACCATCCGCAAACCAGCGGACAAGTCGAAATATCCAATAGAGAGATCAAGGGAATTTTAGAGAAAACCGTCTCTAAAACAAGAAAAGATTGGTCAATGAAGCTTGACGATGCACTCTGGGCGTACAGGACGGCCTTCAAGACACCAATAGGTACGACTCCCTATAAACTTATCTATGGTAAATCCTGTCATCTTCCTGTAGAGCTAGAGCATAAAGCCTATTGGGCTATCAAGTGGCTCAATTTTGACATGAAAGAAGCCGGAAAGAAGCGGCTCTTAGACATCAATGAGCTAGATGAGATCCGACTAAATGCGTATGAGAACGCAAAGATCTATAAGGAACGGACAAAGCGTTGGCATGATAAGCACATCATTCCAAAAGAATTGAAGGAGGGAGACAAAGTCCTTCTATTCAACTCAAGGCTTCGTCTATTTCCAGGTAAGCTTAAATCCCGTTGGACAGGACCTTATGTAATTAAACGAGTTTTCCCCCATGGTGCAGTTGAAGTATGGGGTGAACAAAGCGGAAGTTTCAAGGTCAATGGCCAACGGTTGAAGAAATACACACCGGAAGCTCCGGTCGAGGAGATAGCCCCTATCCTCCTCCATTGAACACAAACCATACACCGTCTAGCTAAAGACGATAAATTAAGCGCTTCTTGGGAGGCAACCCATGATAGTATAGTTTTTCATCCTTTATTCACTTAGTTAGAGTAGATTAGTTGTTTTGCTTCTTTGTTTTCGTTTTTATTTGTTCCTCGATGCACTCTTGTTTTGTCGTGTCATTAATCCAAGAAATTAGGTTCAAACTGAGAGATCCATGGAGAAAGGGAGCATAAATCAGTTAAATCTTCAAGATCCATGAAGAATAAGGAAGGAAATCGAGCTACACTAAGTTAATCGTCCGATTCAGGAGCAGAACAAGTCGATTTTTGACAACAGGACGAAAAATCAACCTGGAGATCGACCTACCAAAGTAAATCGTCCGATTTTCCATGTGTTTAGAGAAAAATCGAGTTACCCAAAGTAAATCGTCCGATTCAGAAGCAGAGCAAGGAGATTTTTGACAACAGGAAGAAAAATCGACCTGGAGATCGACCTACCAAAGTAAATCGTCCGATCACTAGTACAAATAACCTCCCTAGACCTCGCTTACGTTGGAGCGGTTTGAAAGAACCGTGATAAATGGTTATTCGGACCACGGTTATATGTATAACCGAGGTAAATTGCTTTTTATTTTTTTAAAAATAAACTTAGACCCCGGTTATTTCATTTAACCGGGTTAATAAAGGTTCGGACCCCGGTTATTATTTAACCGTGTTAGAATAGCAAACCCGGACCCCGGTTATTATTTTAACCGTGTTAAAAATAGCGAACCGGATCCCGGTTTAATATAACCGTGTTAGAAACTACAAACTAGACGACGTCGTTTTGAGCTACTAAAAGAACCACGACGCCCTCTCCATCTGCTTCCCTAACCTTTCGATCCCGTACGCGCGCCCTCCTTCGTGTTCAACCATCCGGCGACTGCACCTCGACCTCAATTCTCCATGACTAGCAACGACCTGCAGTAAATTGAAGCACACTAAACACGTAAGGTATGAATCTGTACTTGCGAATATTTACAAGCTTGAAGGATTTGAGAAAAGAAGCCCTTTTACCTTATTCAATTCGTGAGATTACCTTCTTCACTTCTGCAGTTGCACTTCCAATCGACTTCTTCCTTCTTTTCCCAGATTCATTGCGCCTTCATTCTTCAAGGTATAGTATGACTTGCCCTAGTCTTAATCCATTCTTCTTCCTCAGTTCGATGTGGTCTCTTAGTGAAGTTGTTTCAACTTCAAACTAAAATTAGTATACTTGGCTGTTTCAACTTCAGTTTTTAGAAGTTAGTTGATTTACCCATTAGATGAAGGGATGTTTATGGAATCAGTAGATGTCTGGTTTTTAGCTAAGTAGCTTTCATCTTGGCCAGTCCATACCTGTTTGTGTCCTTAGAGAATAGCACGCCATTACGTGAAAGGAGGTGGGTGAAGGACAAGAAGAATCGAGCCTGATAAGAGAAATTTTGTGATTAAGGAGTGTTGTAAAAGGAAGAAACCAAATCTGATGTCAAATCTTAGTTTTTAGAAGTTAGTTGATTTACCCATTGGAATGCAACCAACAACCTTGTAAGCCTAATCCTTGGCTGCTCACACTGTAATTGCAAAGAGATCAAACTCCATAGTAATTGACTGTAAAATTTCTAACTGAACTTTTTAAAACAATGTAATGATCATACCATCAACAGAAGAGAGCCTATTGTAAAACATCCACTCATTGCTAGACTGATGAATTTAAGATCTCTTCCGGCCTGCACATAAAAGCATATTCTGTTAGTAACAGCACATTATATCCAGTGCCTTAAACTGAACAAAGCGGGGATTCAGTTAGGATTTGATTGAAGACGGAATTATTATGACTTATGTGAGACATTGAATTTCAAAGAGATATCTCAGGAAAGACTATAAACTGGTTTCATTGTGGATTTTGAGATGTATTCATATATTTCATGTATGACAGTTCATATTGGGATAGGAATTTAGTAAAAAAAAGTTGATTCTTGTTTGAATGGGCTCGTGACAGTAACTCCGACACCCTTATTAAGGAACGTTTGGACATATTGTTCATCTCTCAATATTGAAGGCTTATGCATCCTAATTTTAACACTCATACCTTCTGTAGATATTGTTATGATCATTCCATGATGTCTCTTAACACCTCTATGTGAACAAACATTCTTTCCATATTGGGCCATGTGAACAAAAGAAAACATGAGATTCAACAAGCGAAGCTGAGCTGTAGAAATTCTCTTGTGAGTAAAGTATTGATAGCCATATATTTTAATTTAGGTTTGCTCATCTAACAAATCTATAGAGAGGGATTGGCTTATTTGAATGCTTCTTATGTGAACTTCACTGGACTCTTATGATATTAAGTTTTCTAAATCCTATTTTTGTTATACTCAGGTTGGTATTTCTTCATCTCACCTTGTGGAAGTTGTTGCTGCTGCTGTCTCGTATATTGGCCCTGGCTTTGCTGCTCTCACCAGCCTTGTCTTCAAAGAAGGTATTTTTTCCTGTCCATTGGTGTTCAGCAAGTTATGGAATTGCATTACTTGTTTTTCCTGTCCATTGGTGTTCAGCAAGTTATGGAATTTAAGTTGTAGTGAAGGACCTGAATTGATATGCTTTGGGGTTGATTAGATGGAGGGATGCTTGTGGAATCAGTAGATGTCTGGTTTTTAGCTAAGTAGCTTTCAGCTTGGTCATTCCATACCTCTCTGTATCCTTAGAGAATAGCACGCCATTACGTGAATGGAGGCGGGTGAAGGACAAGAAGAATCGAGTCTGATAAGAGAAATTTTGTTGTTAAGGAGTGTTGTCAAAGGAAGAAACCAAATCTGATGTCAAATCTTAGTTTTTAGAAGTTAGTTGATTTACCCATTGGAATGTAACCAACAGCCTTGTAAGCCTAATCCTTGGCTGCTCATAAACTGTAATTGCAAAGAGATCAAACTCCATAGTATTTGATTGTAAAATTTCTAACTGAACTTGTTAAAACAATGTAATAATCATACCATCAACAGAAGAGAGCCTATTGTAAAACATCCACTCATTGCTAGGAATTTAATCAAAATGGAGCATGTAAAACAGAAGATAGCCTATTGTAAAACAATGTAAAATTTTCTAACTGAACTTTTTAAAACAATGTAAAACAGAAGAGATTTATTCATATATTTCATGTATGACAGTTCATGAAATATCCAGTGCCTATTGTAAAACAGAAGAGTGCCTATTGTAAAACAATGTAAAATTTCTAACTGAACTAATTTTCGGGTTTCGGGTTCGGGTTCGGGTTTTCGGGTTCGGGTATTTGTACTACTGTTCTTGGAAATACATTTTCCTCTTGATATTTAATGGATTAGTAAAGAGAACTTAGGCAAAGATCATTGCATCAGATTAGTCATAACAATGTGCAAAGATGATTATAATCCTAAAATTTACTCTCACCACATGAATACAGTAGACATCATTGAATCAATGAAAAGTGACTCTAGCCTTTTATAGGGTTGGTTTAAATGTTTAATGAATAGAGCATGACTGCAACTCACAGCTTGAAGTGACAACATTTTGGTAATAATTCCATGGAACCGGATGATGAACAATCACTCTGTTTTCTCTTAGAGAAGGCAAATATCCAGGCTTAAGAATAGAAGCCATCTGAACACCTCCTGTCTTGTCACATGAGTACTTTAAATACCAGTGCATGCCAGATGCAATTTCCACAGCTGAAGTTCCTTTAATACTGATGAAAAATGAATAGGAGAACATTGATGTCAATCACAAAGATTATAGCAATCTAAACTATTGTTGATAACTAACTATATCAAAAACATGACTAACATCCCCATGCTTGTTTGATTTATCATAGTTCTCAATCCAGAAGCAGCTTACTCCACCACAAACATCCTGCCATTGGTAGTGCAACACATTGATATAAGTTATATAACTATTTTTGTCAGCAAAAGAAAAAGAGCATCCTTATTGATACCATTAACGAGAATGGACTCTTATATCCTGATCATCTCAAGAATCAGCCTCTTAGCAACATTGATGGTTACCCACAATTGGAAACTTTAACAGAGACAGGTTGCAATTTGGGGTCTTTTGAAATTACATATAGCCCAATTAAGTAGGAAAACCAATTGTACAGAAGAGTGAGTGCAATCTTATGCATATGATGTATTATGGTCAGTAATGGTTTAATTCTCGCAATTATACAGAAGAGTGAGTGCAACCTAGACATTCATCATTGACACATATAAACTCAAAAAATAAAATCAACCAACTGAAAATGGAAATAGAGATAAATGAAAGGTCTTCAATTGGTACCTTGGAGATAATTTTGAGCTCAAAGCTAGAAGAGTAGGCGGGTAGCAGCCTCTGAAGAAGGGTTTTAGCGGCCGATTTCTGGACAGTGGAAGATTGTTTTTGGGAGTCCAGGCGGTTGATTAAATCCCTAATTGGAGCTAAATCATGAGATGAACTATCTAGTGGGTAGACGAAGAGTGAAGACTATTTTTTTTCTATTATTTTTGTTGGTGTGATCCATGTTGGTACCCACTAATCAAGATGTTCACAATCACTTATTTAATCATATTTTTTTATATAAAATAAAAAAGAAAATCCTTTCCATAGTTGGTGGCCGTACTGTAGTTTTCATTGACTTTATTTCCACTTAATAGTAGACAACCATGCAAATGACATGGTTTTCCATTTTCACTACTTCCAAACAAGGACCTAACTTTAATTACCTGTCCTAATCAAGATTCTTTATTTCTTCCAATATTATATTTGCAATCATGGCCATTTGGCAAACACTGAATTTTTCTCAAGTTAAAGAATGTTTAAGGTAGCTTAATGGTCATCCTAATTGCCATAAAGTTGGAATATTTTATTGGATAACTAATGCTAGCAATGTAAGAAACTAAAGAAAGCACATAATTCGTGGTTGTCTATAATTACACTATTACATAGATCTAATTTTTTCACTATTTTAAGTCAAAAGTTACCTTCCAAAAGAATTATCTTATCCTTTACAAATAATTATATAGAAAACTAAAAAATCATACCTGAATAACATTAATGTTCATAACCTATAATATCAGAAAAGCGAATCATTTACATTTCTCAAAAAGATTATCTTTATGTACATAGATTAATTTATTTATGTACATAGATTAATTTATTGTATATATTTTACCCCTATATCAACTTGAATCATGCTTCCTATGTACTTTCGATATGGAGACATATTGCTTTATGTACATAGATTAAATTTATTTATTTGACATGCTTTGTTGTTTATTGTAGTACATGATTTATGAATATTGTCTGTTTTGAACCGGTGCTTTCATCACCTTGGTTGTTTATTGTTGAATAAATTGGCCGGAAATGTTGATTTATTGGATTTTTTTTATTCAACTAGGGCCGTTGTTTATTGCTGATTCATTTGGAGTTGCTGATTTATTTGGATTGAAGCTTCTGCTTGTTGCTGATTCATTTGGATTCAGACATCTTATAGGGTTTCTCTAAAGCCTTGTATTTTTAACAAGTAAGTCTCTTGTTCCATCTCATTTCTACTCAGGGAGGACCTGAGGTTACGTTGTTTTTTATTCGTTTACCTGGAAGAGGAACCAGGATTCTTGTTTTCCTTTTGTTTCATCTCGTTTCTACTCAGGGAGGACCTGAGATTAGATCGTACACCCCAAGGAAAGAGTGACAGTGTGGTGACGAGATGCTTGTCAATGATTAATTCGGTTGATGATGTGAATGTCGTGGTCAATATGTCAACTTCAATTTTTCATCAAGAGTACTTGTTGCACTTTGGAAAGAGGGAGATGAAAATATGGCTAGATGAACGAGAATTAGACACGAGGCATATCGAGATATATATCAAGTATGTATTTAATACATGTCCATTACATTTTTATTAGAAAATTTTTGGGAAGTTAATCTCATTTGATTATGCATGATAGGTGCTTGTTTGAAAATTATAATCCAAGCAAATTTGCCTTTCTTTCCCCAACAAACTTGGCTTGGCCGGTGGGTACCGAAAGACGTGTTGATGAGAGAGTTGAATATATGGTTAATTCTCTACGGAATTCTGATATGACAAGACGTTTATGGTTTGCCCCCTATTTTGGAGGGTAAGTAAAATGTTACTATATTATATTTTTTATATATATATATATATATATATATATATATATATATATATATATATATATATATATATATATATATATATATATATATATATATATATATATATATATATATTAAATTTTGGATTGTCCAACTAGTAACCAATTTGAGTGAATTCTTTATTCGTAGTCTTCATTGGATGTTGGCGGTGATTGATCCCTTAGAATGTGTTGTTTATTGGTTGGATCCAATGCATGAAGAAGTTAGAAGTGATTTTCGGATCGTGGCTAAACTGTAAGTTATATAACACAAAATGATATACTTTCAAGTTTTTGTTGATTTCATGGATTGATAGATATTGATGGATATGTTACATTGTATTTCATTGTAGTTCTATGAAACAATTTAATGAAACAAGGATGCCTCCTACTAATCCCAAGATAAGAAAGCGAGTATTGCGTTGGAAGATCATCAAGGTTAGATCTTAATTGATTTTGTCTTGTTCAAATGAGTTTGTAATTAACATATTTGTATATTGAGCTATAAATCTTCTTTAACATTTTAGGCACCTAAACTACCAACAGATGACAAAAGTGGTTACTACATATGTCGTTACATGAGGGAAATTATTGAAAACGATGTGCATGATATTCCGCAAATGGTATGCATGTGTACTTACTACATATTAAAATATTGATATGTAAAATTGTTGATATATGTTGTTTCTTACTTTTGTTTATTGTTTAATTGTTTAGTATTTTAAAGGCTCACCGAAGACGTATGACAAAGATCATCTTCATGAACTGCACAAGGAGTGGCTCGAGTTTGTGGAACCTCTCATTCAAGAATGCATCGACATTGACTGACTTGCCTAGCTTAGTTTTCCATGTAGAGACCATCTCGGTAAAAAGTGTTTGTAATCTTTTGTTAAACATATATAATATACTATCAGAACGAAGAACGGTAGAAACTTGGTTTGTTTTTTTTATGTTACTTTCGGATTATATGATTGAAATATTAATTAAATGATAAGTTTGCTTATGTATTTTAGCTTAATATTATTTATTTACTAATTAATTATTTTTCGGTTAAGCAGGTGCCAAATTAGCTAATTTTCATATTAAATATAATAAATTACGGTTAAAAAATTACCACGGTTTTAAGTAGAAACCGGGGAATAAAAATTTTAAAACTCGTAAAATTAACCCGGTTATTATACTAAAACCGAGGTCCACAAATTACCAATTTTACAGACATTTACCCCGGTTATTATAAAATAACCGGGGTAAAAGTCGGACCCCGGTTATTTTACAAAAAACCGCGGTCCGACTTTTTACCCCGGTTATTTTAAAATAACCGGGGTCCGACTTTTTACCCCGGTTATTTTAAAATAACCGGGGTCCGACTTTTACCCCGGTTATTTTATAATAACCGGGGTCCGAATTTTTACCCCGGTTATTTTATAATAACCGGGGTCCGACTTTTACCCGGTTATTTTAAAATAACCGGGGTCCGACTTTTACCCCGCTATAAAAAAAACCGGGGTCCGAAAAATTTTAACACGGTGACAGTTACCGGGGTGCGAACCGTCGGACCTCGCTCCCGTTAACCACGCTTCCATAACCGGGTTCCCATGTACAAAATAACCGGGGTCTAGGGGGGGTATTTGTACTAGTGGATTTTCTTTGAATCCAGAGAAAAATCGCCCCGATGATTAAATCGACCTTAAAAATCGGCCGATTTTCTTCACAATTCCTCGACCCTATATAAAGACTCAAACACTTGATCTTCCTCATTCCACAACCTTCCACTCTCGATTTCCCCTTCTCAAGAACGCCGAAAATCGCCTATACCCTACAATCCTCATTCCTTTATCATTTTGAGTGATTCTAGGCTCCAAACTGAAGCATTTTCAACAAGGAACAAGGATCTAGCAACAACAAGCACGGCAATCGACTCCTCCATAAGGAATTCAGGTTTTTCTTTCCAAAACCTAAGTTTCTAATTCGAAATTGAAGTTTGCTTAGGAAGTGTTTGTTTGCTGGAATTGATTGAGGAATCTGCTTAGGAATCGTTATAGGAGACTGTATGTGGTGATTGCTTGAACAGAACTTTACAGATTGTGAGAATCGTTGAAATCGACAGAAAAATCGACCTAGCCCAGAAAAATCAGACGATTTTTGTGAAGAACAGGTCGATTTTTTGACTCAGAATGGATCTTGTTAAGAGGATAACTAGAAACACGGGGAAGAAGAAGGGATCTTCTTCCAAAGCCCCTCCCCCACCTCCACCACCACCTCAAAACATCCCTAAGCTTTCCCCTCCCCTATCCAAGCACAAGAAACGTTATGAACGCATCATAGATCGCCCATTCACCCTTCCTCGCTACATAGTGCTAGATGACTTAGATTCATTGTTTGTTCGAGAGGATGTAGATATGATGCTTGACAAGGTTGGGCTGAGACAGTTTGCTACGATTAGGGAGGATGCTTATACCGAAATCACCCTAGAGTTCCTTAGTACATTCGAGCATGATCCTAGGGAAAGGATGGTCACCTTCCGCCTTATGAGCCAAAATCACACTATGTCCATTGACACTTTTGGAGACTTGTTTGGCTTCTCTTATTCAGATGTAGGCACATTTGCTAGAGGTGTTAGTGCTAGTGACTTTTGGGAGGCTATTTCAGTGGGTGAATACGGAGGAGACAAATGGAGACCCGGAAATTCCAAGGAGACTAGTATGTACAACCTCTCCTTCAAGGTAGTACATCGGATTCTTAGCGAGAGTTTATTTGCAGGGACAGAGACTCCATAGAAGCTCAAGGCTGACGAGCTTTTCATTCTCTACTGCATGACATCCACCACCATTCCCGACATCTCTACCATGCTTGCTGACTATCTAGGAAAGATAGCCAACAAAGCTAAGGGCGACATTTGTGCAGGAGGTCTTGTCACTCATGTGGCTAAGACAATGGGATTAGACTTCTTCGGATGCACTCTAGCTGAGAGTGCCCTTCCATTAGGCTCCCAGCGGTTGGTTGTTCGAAAGGTCTTGATTCTTCGAGGGAGAGGAACACTTCATGTGCCCATGCCATGGCACAGGGATCCGAAGAAGAAGCCATCCGAGATCATATGGAAGTCCGAATACACTATTCGGAACAAGAGAAATTGGAAGGAGACGTTCGAGTCGATGCTTGAGGAGTTCTCTCCTCCTACTTACTATGATGATGATGTAGGTGACTCTGAGGAGGAGGATGAGGATGGAGGACAGGGGACCATGCTCAAGTTTGAGAGTGACACTCATAGCGGTCATGCTACGGATGCCATGGACACCGACACTCATGGTGTAGGACCTAGCCGGACTAGCAGAGGCGATGAGGAGACGGAGGATGACATGCAGCCACCTCGCCGCTCATTTGCACGTGGACGTCGGCCTCCCCGTCACTTTAGGGAGCTAGTCTCTAGCTTCCAAAGCCTCAGCACCGACTATCATGCTCTCCACACCGACTACGAGACCCTGAACACTCAGTTCAGGAACTACAAGGAGGAGACGGACGCTAGGCATTCATCCTATGATGGCCAGATGAGGGACTTATACTTCCACCAGTTCGGCCACTTCTACGATCCTAGCGCACCGATGTATCCCTATCCACCACCTCCAACGCCGATAGAGGATTGAGCTGCCACTTCTTTTACATTGTAAGTATTTTTCTTCATCTCACGCTCGATTTTCACATTGGGGACAATGTGGATGTCAAGTATGGGGTGGGGGTACTTACAATACCTTTTGTTTCATCTTAGCACTTTATGAACTTTGCACTACTCTTGATGATTTGGCTTGTAATAACTCTTGCACTACTCGCTTTCCACTATGGCACTTGCATTTGCATGTTTTTTTTTCAAATCCTATGAATTTTCAAAAATTTTTGTGCTTCTTATGATGGAAATGACCTTTATGATGAGAAATGTGTATGTGGATAGGCAAAAAGATGCTTAGTGGTGTTGAGATGTTAATCATAGCATGAATGAGTTTACTTTTGTTACTTGAAAGCATGAATAAGTTATATGATTTAGTTGTTTTGATAAGAGAATGAAATAATAGTCGAAGCTATATTGCAAGTTCTTTTGCATCATATAAGGATGACTAAGGCAATTCACTTCTTTTCTTTTCTCATATCTTGATCATGCTAGTCCCTCAATGAAATATGTAACCCTCCTTTTACCATCCGGGAATTAGGATAAGTGATAGAAAAAGGCATGTTTGATGTGGGAGGGCCAAGGAAAATGTATTAAAAGAAAGTGCAGAAATTCATAAGTTTGGGGACGTTGAACATGAGGATGAGTAACTCGGCACCATTCACATAGCCGGGTGTTTGTGTCTTGCCAAAGTCCGATTGAACGACAAGTCCTAACGGGATATGGTATGTGCATCAAGGGTTTGAGGCATCTCGAAATTGAGAAACGCCGATCTCCTTGTAATATCCGAAATTTTTATTCCGTTTAATTTCGAATCAAATCGGACTTCGAGCCGTTGACGGTTTTCCATTCTATCTAGTATTTCTTTCTTCAAAAATTTTATTATTTTATGTAGAATTTAATTCACATAAAATAATAAAATTATATCAAGGTCTAATTCCTATAATTATTTATTATTTTATGTAGAATTTAATTCACATAATTGATAGATTTATATCAAACCCTAATTATTATAATTCATTCCTATCGATGACTTTAGACGAGATAATGACAAGCTATGACGAGATCCTGACTAAACTGAGACGAGGTCATGACGAAGCCCGACAACTCTGTGACGAGGTCATGCATGGGCCTGACAAAGCCATGACGAGTTTTGACAAACTTTCAGCCCACTATTTCTACTTAGTTTCAGCCCAGTTTCTAGCTACTGTTTCCAGCCCAGCCTTGCTTCAGCCCAGCCAGGAGCAGCCCAAGGGATTCACGTCCAATAACCTTCAGCTGCCTATCTCTCCATCTGCTTGTAACAGCCGATTAAATGAAGCATTAAAAGAGCTGTAACAGCCCAAGGATTTCACGCCAGAAGAGAAGGCTGCAACGTTCTCCTTGCTTCCAGATTTACGTAAAACACTCCTCCCCTCCTTCTGTCTTGATTCTCGGTTTTCAACAGCCCTCTTCAGCGCAGCAACCCTCTCCAGCAGCCATCTTTAACGCAGCAGCCTCATACTCCCTCCTTAACCCTAGTTGATCTTTCCAGGAACACAGCCTAGTGCATTTGAGTCGTGGAATCGAGTAAGGCTTGTACCTCTCTTTCCCTTTCAGTTCTGTCCACGTATTCCATGCCTAACGAGTGCATGTAATGCCTTCTAAACCTATACAGATCATTCGTAGCTGAACAGTAAGGAGGCACACGTTTTCTGAGTTTTCGGAAGTGAAAAAGCAGTCAATTTCGGGTCACGATTTGAGTAAGTTATACTCCTCCGTTTCTGCTGAATTTTGGATATGTTGTAGTCAGTAGTATATAGTAGATCATACTAAAATTTGGGAAGAATCGGAGTTACGGTTTCAGAGTTATTGTGTTTCAAAGTTGACGTTTTTATATATGTGCTGAGTGTTGGGGAAAACAGCAAGTGATGCTGTTTTGTGAGATGGTTTTGAATAAGCTCTTGATCTCCGTTTGGCTTGAATTTTGGATATGATATAGTTTACATATTATTGTAGAACATATTAAAATTTGAGAGGAATCCAGCGAGTGGTTTGGGATTTATGATTTTTCAAATATTGAGTCGTAAGCAGTTTTTCGGTTGTGCTGAAATACGGTTTTGTGAGATAGTTTTAAATAGGATTTTGATCTCCTTTGCAGCTGAATTTTGGATATATTATAGATAAGATTTTATATTAGAACATATAAAAATTTGGGATAAATCCAGCGAGTAGTTTAGGAGTTATGATTTTTCAAAGTTAAGACAGTGTGTTGTTCGTTAGGTGTTGTAACCAACTTTAGAAATTTTTGTAGAAGTGATGCTTTAACAGTTTTAAGAAATTCCTTCTCCTATGAGTAGATGGGATATCATAGAGGACCTAAGAAATTATTTCGGAATTTTTATAAGATTATTCGAATTTTATATTTGAAGCTGTAGTTGGACTTTAGTGACTTTTCGGGAAATAGAAAATGGGTAGTTTTTCTAGTTGTTACCTAAAATCATCCTAGGGAGTAGAATATGATTAATTAGCCTCAAGTAAGAATTTAAGTACATATTACGGGTTTTTGGAAGTCTCGGGACCAAGGGTAAAATAGTCAATTTACCTTAAATAAACACTATAATAACTTCTGCACATAGAATCGTACATCTTAGGAGTTTTAGACTTCTAAGTATCCAAGGAAAAGTGTTGACCCACGTGCCTCCTTTGACAGGCAACTGAGTTCCTGCAGCTACTGATTGAGTGTTGCTAAGAGAGACGAGATTTAATTCGGTAAGTCCACGGACTTACTTAGCTGGCTTCTTGTATGAGTGTAATGTGTATGAGTGGTGTCTGTTAGTTATGATAAACAACAAAACCAGATTAGGCCGACTTTATTATTTACGTAATAGACCCAAGTGTATGATAACGGGTCGTGACATCATCTGCCTAGCTCTTGCGAGAGTCTAGGAGGTTCCCTGCGACCAGCCCAGCCCGGTAGACGGTCAAATGCATTAGTACCATTCCGCGTTGGTAAACGGGGACAAGGGCGAGGTTTGGGAATCCCTCGTGTCACAAAATAAGTATCATTAGTAATAACCTATCACCTAATTAAAGATAATAAAAGGATTGAGTGTTGCATGTTGATTGTGTATGTTGTGTGTTTGTGCTTTTACCTTTATACTTATGCATAGAATGTTAGCTAACGGTTTTATACCGCTTGTAGATGTCTTGCAGGTTAAGACAGTTGTAGAGAGATCCGGAGGGAATGGTCAGCCGGGTCCACGTACATATTTAGTTGGGGACGGGATGTCTTCTGTTCTTCTTATGTGTCATTTTAGTACCTTTGCTTTGTAAGGCTGATACATATTCTTCATGTATATATTGTTTAAAGTTTTCAAATATTTTAAATACTTTTGTGCCTTGTTGTAAGATCCAAGTTAAATTGTTGTCAAACTAAGGTCGGGACCCATTGTGAGGTCCTAACCAGTAGCTCCCCGAGTTCTCAGAATTTGGGGTGTTACACTCCTAGGCTTCGGTTTTTGTGCACCGCTGTCCATACTCTCAAAAAGTAAAGTATAAGAAAGCAAAGCTTTCTACATGCGAAGCATGTGCGGTGAAGAAAAATCTTGAAGGTATTATGTGTTCCTCTTTCCCGGATTAGCACCACAATTGCCAAAAAGAATTCCTTCCCTTAATACGTTTCTTGAACCTTTTCTTTGATTAGAAGACCTTGAGACTTTTATGCATGTGTTCAAGGCTTCATGGCTTAGATTTGTTTGACTTTGATTACCTCTACACCTTTATCATGTCCTTTATTTGTGTTTTCAAGAAAGAAAAGGAAGTTAGTTCATGTTATAGTTATCATTGATACATACTTTGCCTTTTTATGCCTTGATATATCACTTTGAGGGTGATCCAATAAGAAGAAGCACTACCAAAAGAAAAGTTTTTGAGTTTTCATACATACATAATCCATGACATCTTGTATTCTAAATTTGAGTTTTGCTTAGGGACAAGAAAGGGGCAAGTATGGGGTATTTTGATGACATGAATTATGTACCATCATATTCATGCATATTGTAGAAAATTGTCTCAGTTTACCTTGCATTTAGAGAGATTTTGTGTGCCTTTTATGTTCTATTCAATCATTTGTCGGAAATAGAGGTCTACACGAGTTTTTGATGAATTATAGGTAAATGGAGTGGAATTGGAAGCAAAAATGGAGCAAGGAGCATCTAAGGATGTTAAGGAAGCTAAAGGAGTCTTAAAGAGGTCATAAAGAGCTAAGGAATTGCAAAGGAGAAGCATAGAAGACGAGCCAAGAGAAGAGCACTTTCTATTGAAGAAAATCGTGCCAAGATACATATAAATCGGACGATTTTCTCCCCTAGAAATCGAACGGTTTTGTGTATAAATCGACTGGGTCGATTTCTTCTGTTTTTCGGCCAAATGAAAAGACGACACAAAGCCCAATTCTTTTGGGCTAGAAGAGAGATTTGCCAAACAGCCCATTTGCAAGAAACTATAAAGGAGAACCCTACGAACGAAAACGAGAAGGCCGCAGCGGGAAATCTTTACACGTTTAAGAGAATTCGGAGATTCTTGGAGGAAGATTGAAGGACTCTTTGCCGGGAAGCTAATCTTGATTCTAGTTTGTGAGATTCCTTTGTCCATTGAAGTGATTGTTGTTTTTGAACACGAATTCGAGTTACTTAAGAGATACATTGATTTGTTTTGAAAATCGTTTACAGATTTGAAGGTTATTGGGTTTTTATTCAAGATTCGGTTTCTTTGCGATATTTCACTCAATATTTAATGTGATTCGATTTTGAAAATGGTTGGCTAAAAGCTTTGTGATTCTGGGGAGAATAGTTGATGATTAAGGCTTAGATGATGATAGATTTAACTCATTCAAACATTAGGACCCTGAGAGTTTAGATTTTAGTTTTGCGACAACAGGAAAATTGGACTGTTCTTGAGTAAATCGGCCGATTTTCTTATGAACAGCCCGATTTATTCTTCTGACGAACCTTAATTGAATTAATCTTTAACCAAAACTAATCCTTGCCTAAATCCCAACCTTGATTAACCTTTTTACCCTCTAATTGAATGTACGAAGATACTTCAAACCTGATTCTACATTTAATAGATTATTTCAAGATTTGGGTAGTAGAGAGACTCAACATCCTTTATTAAGATTTTAATTGTGCTTGCTATTCTTTACTTTGGAGAGTCATATCCTGGAGTTTTAAATATTTAGTTTGAATATAATTCTTGTCTTTAGATCTTTCTATATTGCAGCCTCAACAACCCTTATAGAGAGAACCTTTAGATTAGTCATATAGGTTTCGGAACTTCACCGTACGAATCCTACCTTTGAACAATTAATCTTGGCAATATAAACTCTGTCCTATATCTATAGAAGTATCTTGAATCGAAAGCCAAAATCGGATACTTGAATCCTTGGAATCATTTCCCCCTTATTTGATCACAAAAGCTTTTGCATTTTCGCTAGATAATTGAAATTGAATTTACTCTCACCAAATCCCTGAGTTCGACTCTGGAATTCTTACCTTACTACAGCCGATCCGTACACTGCGGGTTCGCTTTTCTTTAAGTTCTAGATATAAATTTAAGACTTTGACGCACACAACCTTTTGGGCGAACATTTAGGCCGGCCATTTATTCCCATTTAGTGCCAATAGTAGTATAAATAGGTTCATGGCTGATTGCTAGAATCATCCACCATTTTCCCATTTTATTCTCTCTTTTCTCTTGCTTCATTTTTGTAATGAGCTTCTAAATTCCTTGCTACATTGGGTTGTTTTGAAGCTGCATTGCTGCTTTGGTTGCAAGTCGTTTTTAAATATAAATGTTATTCAGTTCATGTTTTATATTCCTCGAGTTTTATTTGTCTAATTGCATGTTTCTTATCACTTAAGATTGATCACC
Organism: Fagopyrum esculentum; assembly: GCA_033239045.1. Classification (NCBI taxonomy): domain Eukaryota; kingdom Viridiplantae; phylum Streptophyta; class Magnoliopsida; order Caryophyllales; family Polygonaceae; genus Fagopyrum; species Fagopyrum esculentum. The sequence continues at coordinate 55,796 of BSUD01000108.1, read as the reverse complement.
TTAGTGTCTAAATTGCATACAAAGAACTAGGATTAATAGATTACGGGTTCGGGTCTTTAATCCAGTACAAACCTTTAGGTAAAAACTGGTTGTGATCACTTAAGGGAAAGGAATACAAATATAAAGAAAAGTTTAATCGTTTTAATCTTTTCTTTATATCTCTTTGTCTTTGTTTGAAAGCTAACTTGTGACTTGTTCTTGTAGGTTTACGGAACATTAACCTGTTAAGTTGTGTTGATGCCGGTTGGCTCAACACATACATATGATCAAGACGAGAACATGCTAATAAACTTATAAAAAGAACCAACCAAAGTAGCATTGCATGCTAAGATTCAACCTAGTGTAGTTCATTTCTCATAAATCTATTCATCTCTTTATTTGCGTTCTCATTTTGTATCGTATCAATTCATTCCAAACCCCCCCCCCCTTTTACTTGGTTACATAATCGATAATTGAATCTAATATAAACATCAAGCAAACTATCTTGGGTTCGACCGTTGCTTAACCACTATACTTGCTTTAGTGTTAAGTTGGGAAATTACTTTGATAAGATAAAAACGATCTAAGAAAATACTTCAAGGCCCTTGAAGTCCATATCAGAGCCTTTGAAATCTTCGATAATTCCTGCACTGAATTCAAACCAACCAAGCATCTAGAGAATATAATCAATATATTGTTAGTGTATCAAACTACTACATTTGTGTTAGATCTTCCATCATCAACACCTGTACAAGAACTCATCATGTGATTTCAACCTTAATTTCTCGATATGATTTAGATAAAACTCTCATATTATGAAATTTGCAAGAAAGGATAAACAACACACTCAATTTCTTTTCAATTCATAATTTCGTTTAAGGATACAATTGTCATCAAAAACTCATTCCACAAGTGAGAACTATCATAAAAATCATCTCTAACCTTAGAAGCACAAAAAAATTTTCAAAATTTTCAAATGTTTATGGGTTTTTCAAAGCCTTTTTCATGCAATGCAATAAAGAAACGTGTGACTATGGAATGAAACATGCAAAGTGTCAAGGATAGAAGCAAGCAAATGTAGTACAGTTATTACACATAAAGTCACACCCTACCCCATACTTAAAAACATACATTGTCCTCAATGTTTAAAAAGAAATAAAGAAAAGAAGAAAAGCAAAATGAACTCACTAGACGGTGGTGGGGCGGCTGAAACTGGCAATCGTTAAGCTCATCACTGCGGAGGAAGCGGTGGTGAAAATGGACGGAAGTCGGGGCTGAAGTTCCGCCCAAACTGCTGGCGGTATATGTCTCTCATCATCATGTCATGCTCCTCAGCCCGTGTGTCCCGCGTGTCCCGATGAATCTCCAAATCTCCCACCCTTCTGGATAGGTCGGTAGCCCACTCCAGTAGCTGCTGGTACCAAGCCGGTGGTTGTCCGTACCATGCCGGTGGTTGTCCGTACCATGCCGGTGCATCTTGGGGACTAGGTGCTGCTGGTGCCTGATCATACCAAGGAGATGGAGCTCACATCCATGAAGGTTGCTCCTCATACCAAGCGGGAGGAGCATCCATCCAAATCGGCCTCTCACTCACGCTAGCACGGCGAGAGGAAGAAGCACCGGAAGGTCCGGAAGGTCTAGGAGAACGTCTAGGAGGGTCGGGGAAGTGCGCCGGCTGATCCGGGAAAGTACCAAAGTCCTACTCATCACCTCCTCCCTCAAAATCATCACCTCTTCTAGTCTCCTCCTCAACATCCGTAGTAGGAGCCTCATCCAGCACAAAAGGAGGTGGTGTTAACCTATTCGCATGCATAGCAGCAAAAGTCTCCTTCCAATTATGGCGTCCGACCATAATGGAATACTCGGGAAGCCACGGAATGCCTCTACCTACTCTATCCTCCCATGGCATACCGGCGGTAGGTGGACCGCGGTGTCTAGGAAAGATGATACCCCTAGTCATAAGGCTATTGAGACCCAAAGGTCTCGCCGCTATCCTAATGCAAGCGGAGTAATCTATCCCGAGCTGCGAGGCAATGTGTGTAACTATCCCACCATATCCAATGTTGCCGGCCCTCTAATTCTTCAATTTACTCATGGTGGAGGCTAGAAGGGTGGCACAATCAGTAGGTCTACCGTGGAGCATACAATAAAGGAGGAAAAGCTCATCGGTCTTAATCTTTTGAGGGGTCTCGGTCCTAGGGAAAAGGCACTCGGAAAGGACCCTATGAGCTATCTTCAAGGTCAAGTGGTAGATGAGTTTAGCCTTGGTGTTGGCCGGTTTCCAATGATCCTCACTAGCATAAATCATCGCTATCTCGCTCCAAAAGTCCTTAGCATATACCCCGCTAGGAAAACGACCATTGAAGGTCTCATGGAACCCAAAGAAGGCTCCAAACTGCAAGATCAAGAACTCATAGTTCACCTCCATCAACCGAAAAGAAGCCGTCTTATCGACAGCGCTATGCTCAAAGGAAGTGACAAACTCCCTAGTGATCTCCTCATAAGCATCCGCTCTAATAGCGGAAAAGACAATCAATCCGGCTCTATCCAATAGCCACGTCAAATCATTCACCACATTCAGTGGCTCTAACTCCTCTAGCACTAAGTATCTTGGTCCTATGACCGGCCTCTTCTCGTTCCTTTCTAAGGCATCAAGGTAATCCTCATGGATTGTTGGAATTCTAGGAGGTGGGGGTGATGGTGCTTCATTAGGAGGGTTTTGGAAGGAAGAGGAATTCTCACCTTTCCTGTTCTGGTTCCTGCTCGACTTTCTCCTAAACAAATTATCCATTACAGTAGAAATCACGGTCAGTTCTATAGATTCCATGGCCGTGGAACACCCAGTGACCGTGGTTCGGCTCTGTTTTTCACAAATCTCAACCAAATCACACCAATTTAAGTAGACACAATCCTAGGATAATTCCAATTCCAATCAGTTATCCTAAAAATTGTTGCAAGAATTTAGCCAAATCGACAAAGTAGAGAAAGAGGAGAAAAACCTAGGTTTTGGATTTTTAAAATCCAAATTCCTTCTTGTGCAGGGATTTTTCACTCCGATTGTTGATTGGATCTTGTAGAGGGTCGAGAATGCTTCACTTTAGGATCAAGAATCGTTTGAATCGGACTATGAACGAAGATTTGAGAGATGGGGTGTGGTTTCGGCGATTAGGGCGGGGAATAGGGTCGTGGAATTGAGATTTGTGGTGTTTTTGTGAAGGAAAATGGTTTATATAGTGGCCGTAAAAAATTTGGAAAATCACGGTCACTCGGGATGTTCCACGGCCATGGGACTGTACGGACCTGTGATTTTAGTGATTTTTCTCAGATTTTTGAAGAATTACGGTCACTGTAGCTTCCACGACCGTGGTTTAGGGCGTGGAACTCTCTACATTGTGCCAACATTCAAGTTTCGTCAATTCCTTCCAACTTTTCCTCCTTCCATTGCCTATTCCTTGCTCCTACATCCAAAAACACGACATACCGGAAGGTATCGAGGGCAAAACAAAGCAAAAACGACTATACTAACTATTCTAAGAATGAAAAACGAAAACATAAGTGCAATAACTTGGGTTGCCTCCCAAGAAGCGCTTGTTTAAGGTCCGTAGCTAGACCGTACCTGGAATTATTCGAGTGTGGTGGGCGCGAACTCCTCAGCTTTGAGTTCCGGTGAATACTTCTTAAGTCGTTGACCGTTCACCTTGAAACTTCCGCTCTTTTCACCCCAAATTCAACTGCGCCATGGGGAAAAACATGTTTGATTAGATAAGGTCCAGTCCAACGAGATTTAAGCTTACCCGGAAAGAGCCGAAGTTTCGAATTGAAGAGGAGAACTTGATCTCCTTCCTTGAGGTCCTTTGGAGTGATATGCTTATCATGTCAACGCTTCGCTCTCTCCTTGTAGATCTTAGCATTCTCATAGGCGTTCAAGCGAAGTTCTTCAAGCTCGTTAAGGTCCAAGAGGCGCTTCTCGCCCGCTTCCTTCATGCTGAAGTTCAACCACTTTACTGCCCAATACGCTTTATGTTCCAACCCCACCGGCAAGTGACAAGACTTCCCATACACGAGGTTGTACGGTGTTGTTCCTATGGGAGTCTTGTACGCAGTCCTATAAGCTCATAATGCATCATCTAGTTTCAAACACCAATCCTTCCTTGTCTTCAAAACTGTTTTCTCTAGGATGCCCTTGATCTCTCTATTCGAAATCTCCACTTGTCCACTTGTTTGTGGATGGTAGGGAGTGGCGATCTTGTGAGTCACCCCATACTTAGCTAGTAGAGCTTCGAATCGTCGGGCAATGAAGTGTGAACCTCCGTCACTAATGATGGTCCGCGGTGTCCCGAACCTCGGGAAGATAGTTCTATTAAAGAACTTGATGACAACCGTGGCACCATTAGTTGGAGAGGCTATGGCTTCAACCCATCTCGAAACATACTCCACGGCTAGGAGTATGTATTGATTCCCGCTAGATGATGGGAATGGTCCCAAGAAGTTGACTCCCCAAACGTCGAATATCTCCACCTCTTGAATGTTGTTAAGAGGCATCTCATTACTTCTAGAAATATTTCCTGTTCTTTGACAAGCATCGCAGCAGGAAACAAAGGTTTGCACATCCTTAAATAAAGTAGGCCAAAAGAAACCGGACTGCAATACCTTAGTGCTAGTTTTGTTGGAACTAGCGTGTCCCCCACAAGGTAGTGAATGACAATGACGGATGACGCTTTGCATCTCGTCTTCCGGCACACATCTTCGAATGATGCCGTTGGGACCTCTCTTGAAGAGTAGAGGTTCATTCCAAAAGTATTGTCGGACATCCTTAAAGAACTTCTTCCTTTGTGCGTAGGATAATCCGGGAGGTATTTCCTGACAAACCAAACAGTTAACAAAATCAGCAAGCCATGGTTCGTTACCTCTAGTTATCTTGTCGATGCACTCCTCTATGATGTGTAAATGCTCGTCCGGGAAGGAGTCATCTATGGGTAGGGTGTCGTCTTCTAGATGTGGTAGACGACTTAGGTGATCCGCAACAGAATTTTCCGAACCCTTCTTGTCACGGATCTCTAGATCGAATTCTTGTAGGAGAAGAATCCATCTAATCAGCCTTGGTTTCGCATCTTTCTTGGCAAGTGGATAATGGATCGCAGAATGGTCCGTGTACACAATCACTTTGGCACCTACAAGATAAGAACGAAACTTTTCAAAGGCATATACAATAGCTAGAAATTCTTTTTCAGTTGTGGCGTAGTTGAGTTGCGCTTTGTCTAGCGTCTTGCTAGCGTAGTAGATAGCATGGGTTCGGCCTTCTTTCTTTTTCCCAAGCACAGCTACAACAGCCACGTCACTTGCATCACACATGACTTTGAACGGGAGGTTCCAGCCCGGAGGTTGTATGATCGGGGCTGAGATTAGAGCTTCCCGGATCCTATGAAATGCATCTAGACAATCCTGCGAAAAATCAAAAATTGCATCCTTCATGAATAGATTAGTAAGCGGTTTTGATATCTTAGAAAAGTCTTTGATAAAACGTCTATGTAATCCAGCATGTCCTAGAAAGCTTCTTATCCCTTTCACCGAAGATGGAGGAGGGAGCTTCTCTATGGTCTCTATCTTAGCCTTGTCTACCTTAATCCCTCTACTAGAGATCAAGTGTCCTAAGACAATGCCTTCCTTCACCATGAATTGACACTTCTTCCAATTAAGAACTAGGTTAGTGTCTTCACACCATTGTAGCATAAGAGAAAGGTTAGAAAGACAATTATCAAAAAAGGAACCGTAAACGGCAAAGTCATCCATGAAAACCTCCATGATTTCCTCTACATATTCCGAGAAGATGATCATCATACACCTTTGGAAGGTGGTTGGGGTGTTGCAAAGCCCGAACGGCATTCTCCTATAAGCAAACGTACCCCACGGGCACGTGAATGTGGTCTTCTCTTGATCCTCCGGATGGATCGGAATCTGGAAGAAACCACTATAACCGTCAAGATAACAGAAGTATGAGTGTTGTGCTAACCTCTCAAGCATTTGGTCTTTGAGTGGTAGTGGGAAGTGGTCCTTCCTCGTCGCATTGTTCAGCTTGCGATAGTCTATGCACATCCTCCATCCCGTCACGGCTCTTGTAGGAATGAGTTCATTGTTCTTGTTGGTGATGACCGTCATTCCTCCTTTCTTCGGGACAACTTGTACGGGACTCACCCACTTACTATCGGAGATAGGATAGATGATACCTACATCAAGCAACTTAAGAATCTCCTTCTTGACAACCTCCTTCATGATCGGATTTAACCGTCGTTGAGGTAGTCGCGAAGGCATAAAATCTTCTTCCATCAGGATCTTGTGCATGCATAATGAAGGTTTAATTCCTACAAGATCCTCTATAGTGTAACCTAAAGCTTTCCTATGTTTCCTCAGAACAATCATCAGCTTATCATGTTCATCTTCATTTAAATCGGAACTAACAATTACCGGAAAAGTAGAATTAGTTCCTAGAAATGCGTACCGAAGATGTGTGGGAAGTGTCTTCAATTCCATCACTATTGGAGTCTCTAATGGCTCTTGAGGAGTGTCCAATGCTTCCTTAGAAGTCTCTAAGGGTGTAGGAGTTGTTGAAGAAGACTCAAGAGCATTGGTAGAAAGAACATAATTGTTCTCAGAATCCCCCAAAATTACGGCACCACTGTTACTTCCACGGCCGTGATTTAGGGCGTGGGAGTCAATTACGGCACCACTGGTGGTTCCACGGCCGTGGTTTTGGCCATGTAACTTACTGGAGCTCTCTGAATAGCTGATTACGGTCATCATGGGTGAATCCACGGCCGTGGAATAGCACGACTGGCTGTCATTCCTCACATCTTCTTACCCATCATAGAGCTTTTCAAACTCTTCTTCATGCACTTTCTTTAGCTCCTCCAACGCTTCAATTTCCTCATTGCCATCCTCTTCCTCTCCTTTCTCCATGATGCTCATGGCGATCACCTTTTGCAATGGATCCTTGAATAGAATCGAGCTTACATCCTCTCTAGATGCCTCCTCGTCATAGATGTTGAACATGTCTTATCTAAGAGCTGGCTCTTTCACCAAAGTTGAGAGAACAAATTCAACCTTCTCTTCTCCTATGTCGAAGGAGAGTCTAGCATTCTTGCAATCCACTATGCATCCGGATGTTGCAAGAAATGGTCTTCCGAGTATGATCGGGACCGGATAATCTGCAGGAATGTCAAGCACAACAAAGTCTATAAGAACATAGAACTTACCGAGCTTGACCGGGACGTCTTCAATGATACCAACGGGACCAGTTATGGATCGATCCGCCATATATAACGTCATCTTCACCGGTTTAGGTTCACCTAAACCAATCTTCCTACACAAAGCAAGTGGAATGATACAAACGCTTGCTCCCAAATCACATAAAGCATGATATGTGATTTCTCCCATCCCAATTGGGATGCAAAATGACCCCGGATCCTTCAACTTTGGGGGCATTTTCTCCTTCATTGTTTTGATGAGGTCCGATGATTCCGAACTCATCTTGACTTCTCCAAAGTCTTTCAGCTTCCTCTTGTTAGAGATGAACTCTTTTAAGAACTTCCCGTAAGCGGGCATACCTACATTGCATCAATGAAAGGTATGTTAATGTGCAGTTTACTCATAAGTTCAATGAACTTACCGAACTGCTTGTCTAGACGCGCTCTTGCTCTAGATTGTGGGAACGGTAGGGGAGGTTTGTAAGCTGGAGGAGGAATGTAGATGTCTTCCTTCTCCTTCCCCTTTTCTTTCTCTTTTTCGACGGGAACTTCAACAAACTTAGGCTGCGGATCGGTAGTGGTTACTCCGCTCCTAGTTGTGATAGCCATCACCCTTCCTTTTGGGTTATCCTCCGTCTTTCCGGAAAGTTTTCCTTGATCTCTATGAACTTCCTCGGCTTTTTTGAATAGTTGGTTTTCTAAAGCTCTTTAAGCTTTATCAACCTTAGTGATGTGGTTCTCCAGTCCTTGAAGCTTTCCCATGATTGTCTCCAACATGGGATCGGGCTTCTCCTTTCCTGAATTGCTTGAGCTATTAGATCCTTGCCCCTGGCATTTCAAAGGAATGGAAGAAGAAGAAGGTGGTGTTAGTGAATTTCTTGAATTGGAATAAGGATTACCGGAATATTGTTGTTGGTTGGAACGCCAATTGTTGTTTGAATTCCGGTTGTTGTTGTTGTTCCAATTGTTGTTCCCGCCATTGTTGTTCCAATTGTTCCGGTTATTGTTTGAATTCCGGTTGTCGTTCCGGTTGGTACCTTCATTCCCTTGGTGGTTGTTGTTGTTTGCTAAGTACCTAACATCTTGCTCATTTGGCTTTTGACGGCCAGCTCTAATGACTTCCTTCAACTCCTTGATTTCGGTGTTGAGGGAGAAGATTTGAGTTTCCGCAGCTTGTGTTAGCTTAGATCCCGAATCTCCTCGGTTAGATTCCACCTTCCGGTAGGAGTATTTCTCAATCACTTGGGCTTGCTTCTCAATGAAGTCCCAAGCGTCATCTTCCCTCATGTCCATGAATGTTCCACATGAAAGGGATTGGAGCTTGAATTGTGTTTCCACATCCAGCCCTTTATAGTATATCTCCAATAATTCAAGTCTTGAAATGCCATGGTGTGGGCAATCCAATAGCAAATCCTGAAACCTTTCCCATGATTGAAACAAACTTTCGTTAGGCTTCATAAGAAATGCATTAATCTTACCTCTCAACTCCGCCGTTTTGGATGGCGGAAAGAACTTAGTCAAGAACTCCAAAGATAGATCCTCCCACGTATTGAGTCTTCCATTTGGAAGAGCTTGATACCATGCTAGAGCCTTGTCCTTCAAAGAGAAGAAGAACGGCTTGATTTTGTAGTTGTTGGTGGTGGTCTTCTTCGGCTTCATCGTTTCCATGAGAATTTGAAAATTCTGCAAGTGTTGATGTGGAGATTCAGCACTTGTTCCGCCAAATTGATTTTGGCAAACCAAGGTGATCACTTGTGGACTAAAGCTAAATTCCTGGATATCTTCAGTTTCAAAGTTCACACCTAGGCGGCGTGGCTGCTGGATCGGATCCATCTTTTGGCCAAGCGTTCGCGGCTCTTCATCAACACGAGCGGCTCTCGCACCCCCATCTGTAATACGAGGATTGGCGGCTGGTCTTGGATCATTCCGTACTGGATTGATCGTTGGATCACTGTCCTCTAGCGGTGGCATATCATCATCACTCTCATCGTCGGATGATTCAGTTGTAACCGATTTAGTTGGTTTGTCTTTCTTATCCTTCTTGGAGTTAGTCATCTCCAACCTCATTTCCAGCATCATGGTTTTGAGCTCATCAATTTGGAATTGATGACGCTCCGCTTCTTCCCTACGAGTCTTTTCACTCCACCTAAATTGAGCTTGAGACTCCTCCAACTCCGTTTGGAGATCCCTCTCTTTATTTTCAGCCATCTTTCTTTCCTTAAGTTTCTTCCTCAAGGTCTTCTCAAGTTCCGGATCAAGAGGTATGAGGTCCTTGTTGGATCTAGACCTACGCATATACCTAAGAGAACCTACAAATAGCACTCAAAAGAGATATCAAATAACAAGAGCAAAGCTCCCAAGCTAGACAACCGAAAACCGAAGTTTGGTCTTGACCAAATCCCCGGCAACGGTGCCAAAAACTTGTTCGCCACTAAGCGTGGGTGCAAATAAGCTTTATGTTTATAAAACTAGAATAAAAGCAAGCGAACCCGCAGTGTATGGATCGGCGTAGATTAGCAAGTATTCCAGAGTATCGAACATAGGGATTTGGTGAAACAAAATCCAATTTCAAGTTGTCAAGCAAATAAGATGTAAAGCTTTGCAAATATTGGGGAAAACAGCAACCCAAAAGATCCGGATATCAAATTGTGGCAATCGATTCAAGATATACTAAAGAATTAAGGACAGAGTCAAGAATTGCAAAGGTATACTAAAGTAAGGTAATGTACGGTGAAGTTTCAAAACCTTATATGTCTAACCCAAAGACGCTCTCTGTAAAGGTTGTTGAGGTTGCATTATAGAAAGGATCTAAGGACAAGAATTAATCTCAAATACCCAAACTTGTAACCCAAGGATCAAGATAAACTCAAACGGTTAAGGTTGTGACACTCGAAACCGAAATAGAGGATGTTGAGTCTCACTACTACCTAGGAAAGGCAAGCCAAGGCTAAGTTAAAGCAAATCTATAACTTTGGATTAAAGTAAAAGCAAGGTTCGTAAATTGGGGCAAATCACGGCTAGATCTTGAGTTCCACGGCCATGGAAGTCTAAGAACAGACCGTGATTTAGGGTGTCGACGATGTTTCTCGCACTCTCAGGGTCCAATCTATTTACGATTGATCTATCATCATCTAAGCCACAACTATCAACCCTTCACCTTAGAATTGCTAAAGGGTTTTAGCCAATAACCATTGTCATGATATCAATATTCAATTTAAGAAGAATGAAAGATGAAAACCCTTGAATACTCAATAAAACTTCAAAACCAATTCTCAAATCCAAAACACAAGAAGCAATGTTAATAGATTAGAATGTATAACACAAAACCTCACAATGATCTTAGACAAGCACGAATAACGGGATGTCAATCCGTCTTCAATATCAAAACCTAAGAAAAGGGTTAAACTTCCGCACAAGCAATCTCCAAATCTCCAATCCGGCGGCGATTCCGCAACTTCCGATCGTCAATCCACCCTAAGCAAGCGCTCCAAAACAAGGGTAAGCGAGGGGTAAGCGCCGGTACCCAAAATTCTCTTCTCCAGTCTTTTTATAAGGCGAGAAAAAGATAACGTCAAGGACCAATAAGTATATAACGTGGCAAATAATGACACGTCAAAAGATTGCCTAAATCACGGTCTCACAGGGTTCCACGACCGTGATTTACAGCGTGGAAATGGATTACGGTGTCTCATGCTTTCCACAACCGTAATTTATACCGTGTAAGTTACCGGAATGCCTCAAACACTCTTCCACGTTCATGATGCCAAGTCCACGGCCGTGGTTTAGCGCGTGGACTTCAATTCCTCTTCTCCATGGCCGTAATTCAGGGCGTGGAAGTGTATAATGCTTGTTGTTGCCTTTGTTTTGTGTCATTCTTCATCCTAGCTCCTCCTTAGCTTCCTTGATGTATCTCCTAATCCTCGAGCATGATCGATTATTCCCTTTCCTCTCTCAAATGTTCCGATTCCAGCTCTTATTCACTTATAATCAACACAAAGCTAGTGTAGACCTCTATATCGATAAAGTAGATGAACAAGCTAACAATTGCTTCAAAACCTCATCCATGTACACAATAATAAGGGAAAAATAACCAAAATGTATGCATAGAATATCGCCATATTTCATGCTAACAAAGGGGTAGCCCATCTGCTGTTGGAACTGCAGCTCCATCATCCGGCGCTGATAGTGGTTGCTCTCTTGCATCTGTCACCTCATAGCGCTAATCTCGTCTATTTGTGTGTCGAGGCGCTCCCCCATATCCGTACACAGAGTATGGAATGACTGCTCCATATGGCGTGTGAGATCGTCAACCCTCTTATGGGCCTCGGGGTCGCAGTGGCGGTGGTGGCGTTGTCGGTGCCGTGGCATCTCCGGGTACTGGAGTCTCTAGGACAGGATGGTCATCCTCCGTCTCCTCATCCTCGTCCACCAGCTCGATCACCGGGGCACTCGGACCAGCAGTGTCTGTCCCGGTGTCTATAGGCACTCTTGTATCCTCCTCATCGCTCTCTGTGCCAAACTCCGCATTAATCTCTGTATCCCGCACAAAAGACTACTAGATCCTCGACCAGTTGTTCGGGTCGGAGACCACGAACTATGAAGACCAAGGGATCCCCTTCGGAGCTGTTGTCTCCCAAGGCATGGCCACATAAGGTGGAGCACCACATCTAGGAACCAAGATCCGCCTGGTAATAAACTCCTGCAAACCTAATGGTTTATGGCCTCAGCGACCAATGTGTAAGCTGAGAGATCTACCTCCAATACGCTGACGATATGAGTCATCAGCCCTCCAAAGCAAATATCTCCCTTCTTGGACTTCACTTTGTACAGCTCCTCCACCAACATGGTGGCTAAGTCTGCTATCCCTCCTATTGTCATACAAAAGAGAGCAAGTAACTCACCGTGACGGATCTTATGTGGTGTCTCCGTGAGGGCAAGCAACATCTCGCTCATAATCCTGTGAGCAATCCGGAAAGCAACATGGTAGACGTTCTTCTTCTTAGAGTCACCCACTTACCATTGATCTGCACTCGAGGAAACATGAGCAATGTTTTTCGAGAACGTCCGTGCATCTCTCTTAGAAGGGAAATCAGTGACAGTGGGTGGCGAGAATCCGAATAGTTCCCCAAAGTTCTCCACCGTGAAAGCGTACCCTTTGTTCATGAGCCGAAACTTCACTCCCTTGTGTTCCGGCACATGAGTGACGGAACTGATGAACTCATATGCTAGCTCCAGATAAGTCGGTGCTCGGATGGTCATAAACAACACAAGACCAACCAAAGAGATCATCCTTTGTAAATCATTGATGACGTGGAGACAGGTAAAGTCCTCAACATCGACATATCGGGGGGCAATAATTGGTCGGAAGAAAATCCAGTCGTAATCCTTCTAAAATGGCCTAGGATGTTCGGGACGTGTGGTGGTGTGGGAGGTGAGGGGGAATGGTGTTCATCAACGGAAGAATCACGGATTGTTGGTTGTCGGTTCGATCTACACACTTTTTTCAATTTAGGGTTTGATCTCGGTATGTTCTTGAGGGTATCTTGGCGAGATGCGTGGGTTTAACCGAGACGGACAACACTTCGATCGAATTCACTATTCAATAAGTTTCTTCCCTATATTTCACTACCAATTGCTTCCTAAGGTGTTCCTTGTTCAATTTCAACACAGCATACAAGCAGCAAATCCTAGAGTAAAGTAAAATCAACCAAAATCAAAAAAGGGGTTTCGGACGAAGTTACCCGATTGTTGTAGATTGTGGTGGAATTGAGTTACGATTGATGATGTAGGAGTAGATGTTGTGCTGTTTTTGTCGATTTAGAGTCGAAGAACATAAAAAATGAGCAAGAATCAAAGCTTTGGTGAATTAGGGCTTGGTTTCGGTCGAAGCGGCGTCGGGAGGGAAAAAGGTGAGGAGAGAGAATATTCTTCCCCTTTTTATACTAGTCGGAATGATTGTCAGGATCCGAGATGATTGTCAGCATCCGAGATGGTCAACCGAGGTGACTCCTTGTTGCTCTCACCTCGGTCAACCCAGATGTATCTCGCTCGAGATGCACTTCAGCACCCGAGATGGTTCCTAGTTTTTTTCCATTCTTCAGATTCTCGAACTGTAGTCCGCTCATTTTCTTCCTTAAGTGGCTCTTCTTGGATTGTACCTAGTTCTTGTTAACATGGACAGAAAAAACGCAAAAACTACACTAGTCTAATCTAGAAAGCAAGAAAGAAAGCTGATAGCATGAATTATAGTCTATATTTTGGGGTTTGTTTGGACGTTTTATCTTTCATAATCTGCATGTTTGTATGTGCATTATGTGATTTTACTATCATTTCATCTACCTTTGCGAGAATCGAGGTCTACACCTAGTTTTGTTGTAATCGTAGGTAAAATGGCATGTTTTGCATCAAAAAGGAGCAAAAGGAGTCATGAGTCATTGGAGCTACATTGAGGAGCAAAAGGAACCATCCAGGAAGCATAGCCATGGATTAAAGATTCACTTTGGACCAGTTTTGAGAGATTTCACATTCAGTTATGACTCACCTCGGTTGACCACAGATTCACCTCGACCGAGGTGATCTACGAGAGCGTCTCGACCGAGGCGAATATCCTGACGCGGCGGGATATATTTTATTCTTGGCTGAGATCTTTTATTTTTGGAAGGAGAGATCTTATATTTTTGGGCTGGATTTCTGGAAGGAAGATCATATATTTAGGAGATCTATTTTGGAGATAAGATATATTTTATTAGGAAATTATCTTTTAAGATATTTCCTATAAAATTATCTTAGAAAGATATTTATTTTAGGAGATAAGATATATTTTATTAGGAAATTATCTTTTAGCTAGAAGGAAGATATTTATTTTAGGAGATATGGATATATTTTATAGGAAATTATCTTTTTAAGATATTTTATCTTTGGAAGATAATTCTCCTATATAAAGGGTTGGATTTTCTACAATTCACCCATCTTCGGATCGCCGCAACACCCTGTTATACGCGGAACACTCATTACGCAGCAGCCATACTCCAATTGGGAGATTTGAAGAACCTTTTT
>BSUD01000108.1:18147-37861 GCA_033239045.1 Fagopyrum esculentum | reverse complement strand
GATATTTGATTCAATTATTGAAGTCTTTTCATCAAGTTCTTCTTGTTCAAATATTCACCTTCTTTCCATATATTTGATTATTACTTTCATGATGATGAGTGGCTAATTTTCTTGTGTGATTCTAGGGTGATTGGCTGAAGGTTATGGGAAAAACAATGATAGAATAATCTTAGATTCCAGTAGGATCCTGAAAGTTCGAGTCTTTAACCTTAACCCTAAGCATCTCGTTCAGTCGATGAACATCTCGGCCGAGGTGGAAACTGGCTGACCGAGGTAACTTATCTGATCCATAACTGAGAGTTAAGTGTTAGAGTTTGCCAAATCCTATTCTTATTACACCTTTCTGGTTCAAAGCAAGCTTAGGATGAGACTTACCCGGTAATTCCTTAGTTTGTATACCAACGATCATAAGTGTAGGTAATAAAGGTTTATCCTTTATTGGGGTTTGAGTGTGCTTCCATCCCATCCTTGTGAGTTAGCCTGAGACTTACCCGGTAAAGGTTGATTCTATTCCCTTAGATGGCATGTTAGTTTGAAGTTATAGTTCTTTATCTTGATTCCTTGAGACTTACCCGGTAATAGGAGTTACGGTTTAGGATTATTGTGTAGTGGGACTTACCCGGTGATCTACTCCACTTTAGTAACACCTTCCCCACGCAAAAATCTCAGCTTTGTCCGCTTATCTATAGATCTTGAGTTGGAACCACAACTAGATGCCTTAATCCCTAGAATTGCATGTTTGCTTTATTGACTTCTTATTCATCTTTGATTGTGTTAATTGCTCTTGTGGTTAGTATCGACATAAGCACACCGTATTGACTTTGTTTCACCGAGTCCCTGTGATCGACCCCTGGAATTTTCTTGCTTTTACTACGATTGACCCGTACACTGCGGGTTCGCATCCTTGTTTTAAGCTTAAGTCTAGGGTTATAAATTTAAAGCTTGCACACACCGTTTGGAGCGAACAAGTTTTTGGCGCCGTTGTCGGGGACTTGGTCTAGACCGAGCCGGTTGCGGTTTGCTTTCGGGGCACTTGCCCCTGTTGCTACTAACTACTCTTTCTATGAGTTTTGTAGTTTTCAGGATTTCCGATGACTACATTTGATCCAGCCTGGATAGCAAGACAAAGTGCTAGGGCGGACCATTATGAATACTTGGAGGAGAAGTACTCCTTCTATTGGTTCAACAATGAATGGGAAAGAGAAGAGGCCATTCAACATGAACTTGCGATATGGGATGAGAAGAATGTCCCTAAAAACATTTATGAGCAACCTTTTGAAGACTCTCTCGAATCAAGATTGGAGAAGTTGATGAAGAAGGTGGAGGAGCTCAAGGAAAGCACCATATCCTATGCTAAGCCGGAAGAGGAGCATAAGGAAGTGTTGCACGTTCCAAGCATTCCTCTGGTCGGACCGGAAGCTTCTTCTGAAGTTTTTGTGGAAGAGGAGGATGTGGAGGATCTCGATCCGACTGTTGAGACCTCGGCCGAGGTGGAAGAGATCTCGACCGAGATGGAAGAAGAATCTGCAAAACCAGAAGTGGAAGATGCAGAGAACCTTGGCCAAATTACTGAGATTGTGGTCCAGGTGGAAGAAAGACCAGCAGAACTGAGAGAGATTTCGTGGGTGGATTATCAACCCAACATGAAACTTGTCTCAAGCTTTGGAGAACTTTGCAAGGTACATTCTCCTACTTCATTTGAATTCCCTATTAATATTTCTGAATTTTTCAGGAAGGCACCGGAGAGTTGGAGGTCTCTTCCGAAAGAACCTCCTAAAATCAAGATGAAGCCTCTCTTGAAATTGTTGGAGGAAGATGCTCCTTGGATTATAAGGAGTGAAGTTAACAAGCGCTTCACCGCTAAGGAAACGAAGTGTTATTTGTTCAAGTATGGGGTCCCTCGCATGCTCAGGACCCTGTACCATCCCCATGCTATAGATGGGGAAGCTACTATAATTCTCGAGAAACTGTTTTCTCGATCAAGGAAAGAATGGGACACGAGGAATGTCCCATTGAAGTGCAGGAAGTCTAGACGAATTCCGGTGAGAATCAAACTGTATAAGCTTGTACGTGGAAGATCTTACCATTTGCCGGTGAAGTTAGGAACCGGAACCTTCTTGGAAGATTTTTACGGATGTGATGAGCACTCCACGACATTCGAAGTGCATTGAGTAATCCCATGCCGTAGGGTCCAGCTAGCGACCTTAAACCAAGCGCTTCTTGGGAGGCAACCCAAGGTATTGCTTTCTTCTCCCTTTTCTAGTTTAGTTTAGATAGTTGCTTTGTTTTTGTTTTCCTCTAGACAACAACCAGGTATTCCAAAAGGAAGGATCACAGTTCAGGAGCTACACTAGAAGAACGAAATTTCGAGAAGTTGAGGAAACAAGCTTTACTGAGATACATCTCGGGTACTGTCAGAACACCTCGACCGAGATGTACTTCGCCAACCGAGATGGTCTTATCTGGGAGCTGTTTCTTACTTCTTCATGCAATTTAGCTATGTTCGGTGAGTATCCTGTCCTTAGACTTATTTTAACCCACTGGGACAGTGTGTCCCAAGTATGGGGTATGCGGATATGTTATTTGACTATGGATGATTGTGTGCTACTTTGATGGATATTTATGCTTCAATTTGCTCTATGTGATTATCTGATATTACATGCATACCTACAGGTTATTTGATTGAGAAAAACGTCGAAACCAAAAAAAAAATGGTTTTAAAAAAAATAAAAATAAAAAAATTTTTAACCTCGACCGAGGCAGTCTGGCCAAACGAGGCATTTCACCTCGGTTGAACCAAGAACACCTCGACCAAGGTGCGTAACAGAAAGTTTTCGAAAACGATTTTTGTTGCTTATCTGGATATGATCTCAGTGAAGATCTTGTTTACCTACTGGTTTTAAATTCTTTATGTGTTTGAAAGGTTTTGTAATATGTTTAAGTTGCTAAATGCTTTGTTTGAAATTATTAGCATGTTTAATACTTTGTTTTTATCCAAATTATGTTGAATTTGAAGGTTGACACCGCAGGTTAAGTTCTCTCACGTTCTTCTTGGAAAGACCAAGGCAATTCATTCTCTTCTTCTTCTTCTTCTTGATCATGCTTAGCCCCTCATATACATTTTGCCTCCCTTTACCTATCCGGGAATTTGGAAGCAAGCAAAGTGGTGAAAACAAGTTAAAGTTGAGAAGTGGCTGGAAGTGAAAGTGTTAGAAAGCAATAATAGGTTTGGGGAAGTCAATCATGAAGATGAGTAACTCGGCACCATTCACATAGCCGGGTGTTTGTGTCTTGCCAAAGTCGGATTGAGCGATATTCCTAACGGGTCATGGTATGTGCATCAAGGGTTTGATGCATCTCGAGAAATTGATGTTTGCAGATTTCCTAGGCTTCGGTTATTGTGCACCTCTGTCCATGCATCCCAAAAAGTAAAGAAAAAAAAAAAGTGTGAGATAAGCAAAGCTTATTGGTGGAAGATGTTGCAAGTCAAAGTGAAAGTGAAGTTCATCCTTTTCCCGGATTCTAGCACCACATTACCTTACATACATCCCTACCTTACACGTTTCTTGACCTTTTCTTTTGGGAAGCCCTTGAGACCTTGAGCTTGTTGATTGACTTAGCGGTTTAAACTGGATTATACATGATTAATTTTGATAATTATGATTTATTATGCATTCTATGATTTTATGCAAAGATGAACAACTTTCCTATATTTATAAAGTGTTTTGAGCATATTGAGTTTTTAAATTCCAGGAAGTATCCTCTTAGAGTGATCTATGATAGTTGCACACCATAAAATGATTTTGAAAGACTTTTTCATTGATTTTCTTGACTTATAATCCATTCTATCTTGTCTTCTATATGAGGAACTTGCTTGGGGACAAGCAAGGGCTAAGTATGGGGTATTTTGATAGCATGAATTATAGTCTATATTTTGGGGTTTGTTTGGACGTTTTATCTTTCATAATCTGCATGTTTGTATGTGCATTATGTGATTTTACTATCATTTCATCTACCTTTGCGAGAATCGAGGTCTACACCTAGTTTTGTTGTAATCGTAGGTAAAATGGCATGTTTTGCATCAAAAAGGAGCAAAAGGAGTCATGAGTCATTGGAGCTACATTGAGGAGCAAAAGGAACCATCCAGGAAGCATAGCCATGGATTAAAGATTCACTTTGGACCAGTTTTGAGAGATTTCACATTCAGTTATGACTCACCTCGGTTGACCACAGATTCACCTCGACCGAGGTGATCTACGAGAGCGTCTCGACCGAGGCGAATATCCTGACGCGGCGGGATATATTTTATTCTTGGCTGAGATCTTTTATTTTTGGAAGGAGAGATCTTATATTTTTGGGCTGCATTTCTGGAAGGAAGATCATATATTTAGGAGATCTATTTTGGAGATAAGATATATTTTATTAGGAAATTATCTTTTAATATATTTCCTATAAAATTATCTTAGAAAGATATTTATTTTAGGAGATAAGATATATTTTATTAGGAAATTATCTTTTAGCTAGAAGGAAGATATTTATTTTAGGAGATATGGATATATTTTATAGGAAATTATCTTTTTAAGATATTTTATCTTTGGAAGATAATTCTCCTATATAAAGGGTTGGATTTTCTACAATTCACCCATCTTCGGATCGCCGCAACACCCTGTTATACGCGGAACACTCATTACGCAGCAGCCATACTCCAATTGGGAGATTTGAAGAACCTTTTTGAAGGCTGAAGGAAGATTGAAGATCATAGCTTTAATAGCTTTTGAAGGGTTTTGTAAGATTATCTTAGATTCCCTTCCTTGTTGTCTTGTCTTGTTGGATTGCTATCCAAGGAACGCTTTTGTTGCGATATTTGATTCAATTATTGAAGTCTTTTCATCAAGTTCTTCTTGTTCAAATATTCACCTTCTTTCCATATATTTGATTATTACTTTCATGATGATGAGTGGCTAATTTTCTTGTGTGATTCTAGGGTGATTGGCTGAAGGTTATGGGAAAAACAATGATAGAATAATCTTAGATTCCAGTAGGATCCTGAAAGTTCGAGTCTTTAACCTTAACCCTAAGCATCTCGTTCAGTCGATGAACATCTCGGCCGAGGTGGAAACTGGCTGACCGAGGTAACTTATCTGATCCATAACTGAGAGTTAAGTGTTAGAGTTTGCCAAATCCTATTCTTATTACACCTTTCTGGTTCAAAGCAAGCTTAGGATGAGACTTACCCGGTAATTCCTTAGTTTGTATACCAACGATCATAAGTGTAGGTAATAAAGGTTTATCCTTTATTGGGGTTTGAGTGTGCTTCCATCCCATCCTTGTGAGTTAGCCTGAGACTTACCCGGTAAAGGTTGATTCTATTCCCTTAGATGGCATGTTAGTTTGAGGTTATAGTTCTTTATCTTGATTCCTTGAGACTTACCCGGTAATAGGAGTTACGGTTTAGGATTAGTGTGTAGTGGGACTTACCCGGTGATCTACTCCACTTTAGTAACACCTTCCCCACGCAAAAATCTCAGCTTTGTCCGCTTATCTATAGATCTTGAGTTGGAACCACAACTAGATGCCTTAATCCCTAGAATTGCATGTTTGCTTTATTGACTTCTTATTCATCTTTGATTGTGTTAATTGCTCTTGTGGTTAGTATCGACATAAGCACACCGTATTGACTTTGTTTCACCGAGTCCCTGTGATCGACCCTTGGAATTTTCTTGCTTTTACTACGATTGACCCGTACACTGTGGGTTCGCATCCTTGTTTTAAGCTTAAGTCTAGGGTTATAAATTTAAAGCTTCCACACACCGTTTGGAGCGAACAAAAGCAATACCTTGGGTTGCCTCTCAAGAAGCGATTGATTTAAGGTCGCTAGCTGGACCCAACTGTATAGGTTAATGTGAGACGTATATTAACAATCTCCTTAACCGGAATTCCCGGTTTGTGCTTCTTCAACCCTCGTATGTTGACCCTAAACTTTCCGCAATGTTTACCCCATACTTCAACTGCACCATGAGGATAAACATGTTTCACAATATATGGTCCTGTCCATTTAGATTTATACTTACTTGGAAAAAGGCGAAGGTGGAAATCGAAAAGGAGCGTAAGATCTCCTTCTTTGAGCCCTTTTTAAGTAACATGCTTGTCTTACCACATCTTCGTTCTGTCTTTGTAGATCTTTGCAACCCTTACAATCATTCTGCGAAGTGGTGGTTTTGCATTCTCAGCATTTTTTTGTAAAGCTTCGGAGGCTTGGGATGGGATAAGACTGGTGTTTGTATCACTTGAAATCATGGAATGAGGTGATTTCGAAGAGTCAGCAATCTCATTTGCCTCAGATGTGTCTCGACCGAGGTCGGGTCCGAGGTGACTCCATGTTGCTTTCACCTCGGTCACTCCAAAAGTCACCTCGGTCGAGGTGGTTTGACCGATGTCGAGACAGTTCGCCGTCTCCTCTTTAAACCTTTCAAAAATAGCCTTTGGAACTTCCTCTAAAGTTTCCAAGCTTTTATATCTGCATCACAAGAAATATTTACACCTTTCTTTATCATACTAAAACTCAAACCCTTTTCAAGAGGATCTTTAATAAGGATAGAGCTAACTATTTCCGTGATTCCTCTTCATCATAGATGTTGTAAATGTCCTCCTCAAGGCCTTGTCCTTTTATTAAAGTTGTCACACGTTCAACATGTTCTTCTCCAATGTTGAAAGACAATTTGGCGTTCTTGCAATCCATAAAGCAACCAGAGGTTGCAAGAAACGGCCTCCCAACGATGATCGGGACTGGATAATCTGCAAGAATGTCCAATACCACAAATTCTATGGGAAAGTAAAACTTACCAAGCTTTACCGGATGTATTCCAATATGCCTACGGGTCGAGTGATGGATCGATCCGCCATGTACAACGTCATCTTCGCTAGTTTAGGCTCTCATAAACCGACCTTCTCATACAATGCAAGTGGAATGATGCTCACACTTGCTCCTAGATCATAAAGTGCATCGTAAATAACATCTCCAACTCCAAGAGGGATGCAGAATGATTCCGGATTTCGTAACTTGTGTGGCATTTTCTTCCTCATGACTATGTTGAGTTCCGATGATCTAGAAGACATCCTCACTTCACCAAAATCCTCTAGTTTCCTATTATTAGAGAGGATATCTTTTAAGAACTTCCCATGATCGGACATACCTAGAATTACATCAATAAAATGTATGTTAATATGGAGTTTACTCATAAGGTCTAAAAACTTACCGAAATGCTTGTCTAGACGTGCTCTCGCTCTAGACTGCGGGAACGGTAGTAGAGGCTTGTAAGCCCGAGGTAGTACGTGAACTTCTCCTTTCACCTTCACCTCGGTTGACCCGGAAGTGTTTCGGTCGAGATTCGGTCTGGGGTGACCTCCTGTTGCATTCTCCTCGGTTGACTCAGAAGTCACCTCGGTCGAGATGGGCTGCTTCACAGCTTCGTTTGATCGAGGTAGTAGGTCGGTTGTCTTCACACCACTCTTGTGGTAATTTCCATCACTTGGCCTTTCGGGTTGTTCTCTGTACGGTCGGGAAGCTTCCCTTAATCTCTCGGAACTTCTTCAGCTTTGCTAAATACTTGATTTTCTAAGGCTTTTTGTGCCTTGGAAATCGAAGTAACCGAACTTTCCAAACCGTTCATCTTTCCCATCAAGGTTTTAATCTTTGCCTCCAACTTATCCTTTGGTGGCTGGCTTGAAGATGGTTCCTGACTTTTCAAAGGAGTGGAAGAAAATGAAGGTGGAGTTAGAGCATTATGACCATGGGAATAAGGGTTACCGGAATTGTTTTGATTAGATCTTTAATTGTTGTAGTACTTGTTGTTCCTATTCCCTTGGTAGTTTCCTCTACCAACATACCCAACATCTTGCTCTTTGGGTTGTTGTGCATGTGTCTTAAAAAGTTCCTTCAAAGACTTAATCTCATCGTTAAGAGTGTTGATTTGAGCAACACCAGAGGAGGTAAGGTTTAGCTCTTGAGCTTTGACTTCCAGTATCAACACTCCGATGGGAGTACTTTTCAATAGTAAGAGCTTATTTTTTGACAAAATCTCATGCTTCATCAATGGGTTTGTCCATAAAAGTTCCAGCAGAAAGAGGCTATAGTTTGAACTGAGATTCCTCATTCAAACCCTTGAAGTACATCACTAGAAAATCAATCTTTGAAATTCCATGATGAGGGCAATCCAATACAAGGTCTTTGAAACTTTCCCATGACTTAAAAATACTTTCATTATTCCTCATCACAAAGGCGTTGATCTTCTCTCTCAACTCTGTCATTTTTAATGGCGGAAAGAACTTTGTGAGAAACTCCGCGGTCATCTCCTCCCACATGTTAACTCTTCCGGATGGAAGTGATTGATACCATGCAAGTGCTCTATCCTTCAAAGAAAAATATAAAAAGGATGCATTTTATAGTTATCATTTTCAGCTCTTGAAGGTTTCAAATTCTCCATGAGAATTTCATAGTTTTGCAAATATTGATGTGGAGATTCCCTCTCCTATCCTCCAAACTGACTTTGGCAGATCATAGTAATAATTTGCAGTCTAAACTCATAGTCACATTGAGCTAGGATCCATCCTTTGACCAAGTGTTTGTGGTGTAACACCCCAAATCCGAGGGACTTGGAGTGCCACATTGAGCTAGGATCTCACAATGGATCTTGACTCTAGCCTGACAACAAGTTCACTGGATCTTACAACAAGGCACAGGTAGATTAAAACCAAATACATAAAGTTGTATAAGATACATCAAAAGGGTTTATAACATACAAGCCAAGTACAAAACAACATCCATAAACAACAACCACAAAAGACATCCCATATCCCACGCAATCCTAATGTACAGAATTCCTCGGCTGGTCACACCATCTGGCTCACCCTGTAGTCTTCCTAACCTGCAGATCATCTACAATACGGTATAAAACCGTTAGCTACAGCAATGAAAGGCATGAAGGTAATAGCACAACCACACACCAGCATCTCATACATGCAATGCCACACACATTCATTTATTATCTTTCATTACGTTATTCCATTACTAATTCAACTTCTTTTGTAACACGAGGAGCCTCAAGAACCTCGTCCCTTTCCCCATTAACACAGGGGTTTGCATGGGGGTGATCATCACTCGTCCCACCCTGTGCTACTGGCTTCGAGGCACCTCCTCCTAACCCGCAGGCGGAGACCGGTGGTTACCGCCCGTTATAATACACTTGGGTCAAATAAATGTAATAAATGGTCATCCTAGTCCGGTTTAGGTTATAATGCACAATCATATGAACACACACACAATCATCACAATCATACAATCCACAACTGTACGCTAAGTAAGTCCTATGGACTTACCTGATATACTCGTAACATGTACCACGTCACAGCTTCCCCTTGGGGAAGTAATCAACGCCTACAATAGCAAGGCACACACAATCACATACTACAAAGGTTAGGAGACTCGTCTCACTAACCACAACCAACCTATATCTCAAATCTAAACCTCAGATCCTCAACACATTCATAAATGCCTAAGGCATATCCTCAACAAAACATCTTATCATACTCGTACACATACTAAACCTTAAAGCCATAACCGTTATCCATAACATCATCATGATCCTCAACTCATTCTGAAACCTAGCACGCATCTAATCAGTATTCCTCAATCTCAAATTTAATCTTAATTTAATTAATTAACCTTTAATAAATTAATTAAATTTCACTAGAATAACGTTTTGCCCGCAGGCCATTTCTAAACCCAACCTGTCATCAGATTTCATCAAACAAACAACCCATAAACACTAGAATAATATAATGATCATAATGGAATTTCTAATTATCCATTTAGGCAAGCCTAAGGTCAATTTAAGCTAAATCGCAGTACGGAAAACCAATAAATTCATAACTTATTCGTTACTAACCCGATTGACGATCTGAAAGAAGATTCGGAATCACAACGACACAAGCTACGCATGTGCAACATCAAATTTACCGGAATCTGAGCGACGGAACTGTCCTGGTGACATATATGCTCGACCAGGTCCTCATCTGCTTGGAAATGCAGAAACTCGGTACCGATATGAAGAGAATGAAGAGAGGAATCCAGAAACTCAAACAGAATTGAAATCGGATTACAAACGGAGAGTAAATCTGAGTTTAAAGTTTTAGAGAAATCAGAGCTTTTACGAGGAAACGTGAAAGGAAATAAATTAATAAACGATTTTCCGCTATTTATAGTGAAGACGATAATTATCCTTTAGCGAAGTCGATAGTTATCATTTAACCGATCCAAAGGCGGGTTGAACCCCCTTCTCCAAACTTCTCGAAATTGGAACAATAAATCTTAAATATTATAGAGATAATTATTCCATAATTGCCTCGGAAAACGTGTATTCCTAAGCCGTCTTTCTTAGCCGTTAAAAAACAAAATAGCGACTCTTTTGGCCGTTTTGCCTTTCCATGTTATTTCATATCTAGGACATGTCCGATGTCTTGATCATTTCTCTCAAATGCATTTTTATTAGTTGGAGCTCCCAAATGCTCCAAATAATACCGGAGGGTAAAAATAATTACCCGGGGAAAAAAGTGAAAATTTTCCCATAAGCCCAAAATTACGCCAGGAACATAACGGTGGGACTTATACTCGTCACTTACGCAATCTTCGCGAGTTATATTTCAATTTCTATCAATGATTAAGCTAATCAACATTAATGAAAATTCGGAAATCCTAGCTATTACATGTGGAATGCCCACAAACAGGTCAACTATCTCAACTCTCACTGTAGGGTGAGGTGCAGGTAGTGGTGGTGGTATGACAACGGGTGTTGATAGGTTAACTACCAATCTAGCGTTTCTCTCTCTCTTTCTTCATGAATCTATCGAACAAATTCTCTTAGTTCGTCCATATTGGCCTCAAGTTTCTCTTCTCTAGTACAAGCTTTAGTTCGCTCTCTAATCAGAGCATCATCTCGTAGCTTTAGTTGCTCCAAAGCATCTTCCAAATTAGCTCTGTAGTTTCTTTCCTCTTCATTGTTTGCAGCAACCATTTTTGCTTCTCTTAATCTCTTCTTGTATGTATTTTATGGTTCATGATCGTAAGGAACGATTTCTTTACAAGCTCGAGTTCGTCGCATACACCTAAAGAAAGTTTCTGCAAGAACACTCAAGTAGAATGGTTAGTAGCAAAAGCAAGAAGCTTCCAAGCTAGACAACCGTGCACTGAATTTGGTCTTGATCAAATCCCCGGCAACGGCGCCAAAAACTTGTTCGCTCCAAAAGGTGTGTGCAAAGAAGCCTTAAATTTATATCCTGAATATATATACCTAACGATAAGAGAAACAACAATGCACGGATCTATCGTAGTAAGGGATAATATTCCGGAGTCGATCTCAGGGATTTGGTGAGAATAAATTTAGCAAAGCAGTCTAACTCAGCATGCATGCAATAAAAAATGATCAAAAGCAAACGACAAGATTATGTAATATGATTGGGAAATGCAGATTCTAGAGATTAAAGTATCCAGTTGTAGTTTCGACTCAAGATTTCTCTAGGATAAATGTGGACAAACCTGAGGTTGCGAAAGGAAGGTAAATCTACGATGGGATAGATCACCGGGGAAGTCTCACTTTTCCAACCAAAGATCCTATCACCGGGTATGTTTTAAGGAACCATGGAAAGGTACAAGCACTCAAACCACATCACTCACTTAAGGGAACAAAATTAACCATCACTAGGTAAGTCTCAGGTTTAACTATTAGAGGTAGGATGAAGGCACACCCAAACCCTAAAACAGGATAAACCTTCGTTACCTAACACTCATCATCATAGTAAACAAGCGAAGGAATCACCGGGTAAGTCTCATCCTAACCTTGCATGTAAACAAGGAAGGGTGCAACAAGGATATGATTTGACAAACTATACCCTAAACTCAAGAACGGGCAATGCAGTTGGAAATCTCGTGTAGTTCTTATCGATCTCTGTCGAGATGACTCCAAGAGCAGCCCGAGACGGGTTTCGGTTTAGGGTTAACTCAAGCCTTCAGGGTCCACTCACGATAAAGATATATTCTTCAATCGTGTATACCACAACCTTCAACTAATTAATCACCCTAGAATCGCAGGGATTTTAGCCAACAATCATCATTATCAAATCAATCAAATAATCAATCAAGAAGTAAAAAGAAGCAAATAGAACACTCCACAAAATCGTCTCAATAATCAAATAAAACAAACAATCAAAAACTGTCAACAACGTGTTCCAAAAGATGATAACTACTCACAAATAACTACCCAAGAAAATCTCAAAAATATCTTCTCTTCCTTGAATCCTAAGCAATCCTTCCTTAAATCTTTTCCTTCCAATATCCGTCTTTCTGTCCTTTTGTAATCTCTCTAAGATCCAGCCTTGTGTCGTCGTCGTTCTTAACATTCACCCTCCATTCTTATAGAAGAATTTTAGGTCAAACAATTTTATATTTCCCTTGGGCCGTGGGCCGTCGACCTCGATCCAGGCCCAATAGGCCATCTCGGTCGAGGTGCATGTCCGTATCGGTCCAAGATCAGTGGTGGACTACTTGCATGTCTTCGTTTCTTCAACTGAATCCTTCCCTCATCCTTCCAAAATAGTTCATGCCTTTCTTTTTGTCCTTCCTAATGCTCCATAATGTAGCTCCATTGCTTCCTTAGACTTCAATGCTCCATTTTGATCCAAAACACGCCTTATTCCCTACAAGTACAATCAAACGTGGTGTAGACCTCGATTGTTGCAAAGTAAACGAACAATGACATAATCTCCAAGAATATACATCCATGCATGCAAAATTAAGATGAGAAAACGTCAAAACCATATCCAAAATATAGACAATAATTCATGTTATCACCTCCCATCTTGTCGTTCAATCTTTTTAGGATGACCCAACGTTCCCCATTAAGGATATTGACGACATGATAGACAAACTCCACGCCACCGCCACCTTGAGGGATTTCAAATTCAAACCGCCCGATCCGGAGTTTTTCCACATAATGTCCAACGGTATACCACCCGGCTTGCCACCCATCCCGGTACCGCCAAAGGCCGACGTCATTTCATTACCGGTACCCGTTCCGACATTTATAACAAACTTCACAGTGCTAGAATCTTGAGGGACTACAAGCCCAAGCCTCCCGATTTCTATGGCGTGCATCATCTTGACCATGGTGAAACGGGGACATTTCACATCCAAGAGGAGGAGAATGATACGTCCCTAGATTCTGATCGCATCTGTGCCTCCGCCCCTCTCAGCCCGTTTAGCGACATGCCTTGTCTTCACTACGCCATGGCATGAAGTTGACAACGTTTTGACACATTTCCCATATTTTTCATTTTAATAATAATCTTTTTATTTCGAAATACTAATTCTTGGACTTTATTTCCGAAACTTAATTCCGACATTAAGAATCGACTTTTGGTTTAGGAATTTAATTCGAAAATTAATTCCAAACTTAAATTCCAACCTTTTTTATATTAGGTTTTTCATTTTCGGAACTTTTATTCAGGATTTTATTTCTAGCATTTAATTTTCGACTCTTGCTTTGACCACATCCACTATACAAGGGATGATTGACTCATTTGTAAATCATATTCAATTTTAATCAAGTATATTTGAGATAATTTCTTAATTCTTGATTTTAGGCATCAAACCTTGCTTCTCTTAAAGTTCTTATTTGGATCTTCGATCCAAACTCATCCACATTCGAGAAATCTTCAAGAATCAACTCAATCGATTCACTTCAAGGCTTGATTGATCAATATAGATTAAATCAACCCTCAACTTCCACCTTCATCTCTAAGCTTCCGCAAACCTTATTCAAACGTTCTAACGCATCCGCACACCCATTAAGGAGTAGTTGAAGCTTTAACTTGATCTAAATCCGGAATTCTTTTTTGACGTGTCCATGGATGCATGAGCTAAGTTATTGCATTGGGAAGACTATGTCAGGCCTGGTGAAAGTAAGGTAGAGAGTCTGCAAACTAGTCTTCTGTAGACTCAGATTGATAAAAAAAAAACGTCACCGAATTCCAGAGTTAACTAGTGTATTGCCCGTGCCTTGCACGGGATTTGTTAAAATATTTTTTTTTCTCGTTATTACTCCTATTTAGATATGCATGTTTAACCAAATTTTATATTCATATATACCTACAAACATATTTATAATTTCACCAAATATTTAATTATAGGTTTTAAATTTTAATATAATTTTATCGAGAAAAGTTAACGTAAATTACACCTATAAATAGACGTTTTTTACATAAATAAATCAGTTTTTAAATTGACTATTTTAAAAAATTAGACAACTCACGTATCTAATAAAAAATAGATTAGTTTTTGAATAAATAAAAATATAATAAATAAACAAATTACGAATATGATGAGATAAATTACCTAACAATCTGGAAAAAACAAATAAAAATATTTGACCAAAAGAATTGTAAATATCAACTTTAATAAGATAATTGAGATGTGATGGAATTATGTGCCTCAACAAAATTAGAAAAATAGAAGTTATTTAAATAAAAAAAATTCAATTTCACATATAAATTCTTTAATATATATATAATAAGTTTTTTCATTTTAAATTTTTTGAGTTGTTCCGAGAACTCTTTATTAACTACTTAACATAAATTTCTTGAAATTTAAATAATTTAACTTTTTGGTAAAATCATAACTTAATATTTAAAAGGAGATTTGAACATATAATATACTCCATAACTTAAATATTAATTAATTCAATTGTAGTAATTATATTCGACTAAAAATTTATCAGAATTATAGCTAGCTCATTGATTAAGAAGAATCAAATTATAAAAGATTGTCCATTATTTAACAAAAAAAAAATAAATTGAACTTTTGTGGAGTAAAAATGGTTGTTTGCTGCTTTTATTTTTATATAATAAATAATTATTTTCATTAATTATCGGTGATTTTTTTTGATGAAATCTATCGGAGAAATTAGTTGATATGGAAAGGAGATTTGGATTGATATATAAGATGGAAAAATATTGAGACAAATATATATATTACATGTATTGTTTTAAATTTTAATTTTTTAATTTTTAATTTAATTAAATTTTAATTTAAAATCAAAACAAAAACATGACTTAATTAAAATAAAATTAAAAAAGTATTTTATAGTATTTCAACCTTATCTTATATCACTAAAAAGTTATACATTTTGTTAAATAATTGAAATTTAAAATAAATGATACATCGTTCAATATCTAACAACACACAATTTATAAGCTTCATCCGTAATTGCAAGCTTTATTCATTGTCTAGAATATATATTTTTTCAACCCTAATCTATACAGTATTGACAATTCAATTGATGCATATCACTATTTAAAGTACATGGAATGTCATCAAAAATCCTAAAATGGATTATTTTGAGACGGTGCATCCGACATGCCCTCTTTTTTACGTCCTTGTAAACGCCATCAACATCTGCAAAACCGAGATCTCTCATTCTCTTCCAAACACTAATCTCCAAGATTACAAGAACATATACATATTAATACAATTAGTTAATTTTCACAATAAATGATAATTAAGTTTTTAATCTAAGTCTTTGAAGTTATCTTTGCTTCCTTAGAGCGTAAGTGAGGAAGACGCCGATATAAATGCTTCAACTTCACAATCAAAATTGTGGATGGTGATGAGTAGAAAACCATTAGTTTTGAGCAAGACGTAGTAAATCCATAGCATCGAATTGAAAATTGTACAAACATAAGTTAGTGAACGGAATCATCATATAGTTTTACTTATTGTCGTCGATATACACATACCTTACATAATGCGTCTTAATTTTTGCAAGGAGAATGAAAGTATCTTCTAAGAACAACATCAAAATGATCAAGAAAAATGTTGAATTTGCAAAAGCAGCGAAACTTGTACGGATATATATAGTGTAGAAAATAATTAGGGTTTACAATGCTTGTTAAGAAAGCTTTAGGACTAATAAAGCTTCCTATGAAAGCTTAATGATTACACATTTAAAATTAATAAAATTATTTCCTAAATAATAAAAATTATAATGAAAGATTTACTTTAGGAAAACATTTATCTTTTGAATCGGTTATAACAAATTGATTGAACTACTATTGTTTAAGTTAATTTTGTAATATCTTTTGATTCGTAATGTTAGATTAACATCAATTCATATCTTTTGTTTAGTTTATTTTTTCTATCTAATTTAAAAATAATGAGTTAATGTTTTTTCTGCTTAATTGCTAACAACTTTTTTATTTCTACAATAATTTTAACACGTGTTTGACATTCAAATTATTTATTTTTACAACTTTTCATGTTTTTTTCCTGATTATAATATTCCTTGTTATTATAATTAGTCAAACTTAAATTTTTAATTTTCGGACTCTAAAATCATTTATTTTGTTAATATTAGACTTCCGATACACGCTATGAAATTTTTCGAATTTTGATTAATTTTTTCCCCTAACTTATAAACAAAACAAAGGCAATTTAGTAAAAAAAAAAATAAAAAAATTTGTTAAAAATTTCGATTACAAAATTTAGATATATATTACGTAATTAAAAAAATGTGGTCTGACGTTAATTTTTTAACTATTTAAATTTAACTTTTAGTAATAATGGAAATTTAGTAAATATTTAATATTTATTTAGTAATTAGGATTCTATTATTTATAGATAGAAATCTTAAATATTTATTTAGTAATTAGGATTTTATTATTTAGGAGTGGTAATTTAGTAATCTCTCATAAATTTTTTAAGAGTGGTATTTCAGTAAATATTTCACAAAAAATCCTATGTGGCATACCTAGTTGATTGACATGTGGACTTAGTGTCCTTTGTTTTAGTAAGTTATATAGATTTATTAATATTAGACTTCCGATACACGCTATGAAATTTTCGAATTTTGATTAATTTTTTCCCCTAACTTATAAACAAAACAAAGGCAATTTAGTAAAAAAAAAATTAAAAAAATTTGTTAAAAATTTCGATTACAAAATTTAGATATAAATTACGTAATTAAAAAAATGTGGTCTGACGTTAATTTTTTAACTATTTAAATTTAACTTTTAGTAATAATGGAAATTTAGTAAATATTTAATATTTATTCACTAATTAGGATTCTATTATTTATAGATAGAAATCTTAAATATTTATTTAGTAATTAGGATTTTATTATTTAGGAGTGGTAATTTAGTAATCTCTCATAAATTTTTTAAGAGTGGCATTTCAGTAAATATTTCAAAAAAATCTTATGTGGCATACCTAGTTAATTGACATGTGGACTTAGTGTCCTTTGTTTTAGTAAGTTATATAGATTTAAGATTTGTCAACGTAGGGGATGACATAGTTTTACAATCTAGATGTTTTTTCAATTAAGTAGCATACAGTATAGCATGATGAATACTATTTATACCTCAGTTGAGGTTATTGAAGTGACGAAGGAGGACTATTTATACCCAGACCTGTTCAAATTGGGCCGCCCGACCCGACCGATAAAAAAAGCATGTCGGTCCACTCTGGATATTCACATAAGTCTACGACTTAAAAAACAAAGAAAAAAAGGAGGCATTTCCAATTCAGATTACAAAGGGATAATGAATTAGTTGCTTGTAAAAAGAAAAACAAATGGGAAGTGGGAAAAGCTTTCTTCTCTTGCTGCTGTTGATTCTGCAACTACAACCAGCACTGTTTCATTCCATAGTTGAGTTCCTCCCTGGCTTTGATGGGCCTCTCCCTTTTCTCCTTGAAACTGGGTAAGTTATAACTACATCTCATGCATGTTGTTTTAAGATCAGTTTTACTATATATATTTGTGATCGATTAATGGGATTGAGGTACTCAGATATATTGGTGTTGATGAATCCGAAGATGTTCAGTTGTTCTATTACTTCTTCCCATCAGAAAACAATCCAAAAGAAGACCCTCTTCTTCTTTGGCTCGTCGGAGGTCCAGGCTGCTCCGCCATTTCTGCTATCTTCTATGAAATAGGTAATTCAAAGCCAGACCATTTACACAACGTAACCACCAAGAATATGTTAGTTCATTCGCTAATATGATTCTATATATATATATTCAGGTCCTCTACAGTTTCAGGAAGTGAAGTATAATGGAAGCTTACCCAGATTAGAGCTTCGTCCATATTCTTGGACCAAGGTGGCAAATATAATATTCTTCGATTTGCCGGTCGGGACGGGATTCTCATATGCAAGAACAGCTAAAGCTACGCATTCAGGCGATCACAAGGCTTCACATAATGCCAATGAGTTCCTTAGGAAGGTGTATTATTATTTTTTAAATAAAAAATAAAAATGCATCTTGCCATTTGCACAGATGCAGGCAAACGTGTCGAGAGATGGTGAAGATGCATCACGGCATGCATGCAGCCTTCATTTACTGATTTTTTTTTTTTACTGGATTTTGGTTTTGTTTTTTTTACTGCAGTGGCTGGTTGATCACCCAGAATTCCAATCAAATCCAGTCTACTTGGGTGGAGACTCCTATTCAGGCATCACCCTTCCTGTGTATTTTCAACAAATGACTCAAGGTATCTTACATAATTTGTCTTCAATTTCATTGACTTTGAGACCCAAAACTGAAACACAATCTCATAATGCAGGAAATGATATGGGGATGCCACCATTCATAAACCTCAAGGTCCTCATTACTCATAGCTTTTTCTTGGAACAATTCAATTTCTTTCCTATTAGTATGCTCTTAGTTTTCAATAAAATATTTAAATTTTTACAAAATTATAAAAAAAATGTAGAACATCTGAAATCTTACCCGAAATCGCACCCGATCTACTCGTTGGATGCGGGTGAGAGCCCTAGCGGGTGATAGTTTTGGGTGATGGATCGGGTGGTGGTCAAGGTCATTCACCTGTCACACGGTCCATTGTCGTCTCTAGTTCCAGGTACTCAAGGAAAACAAATATTTCAGGGGTATTTACTCGGGAATCCGGGTACTAATTTCACATTTGAAGCCGATTTCGACATACCATTTGCTCATGGAATGGGGTTGATATCTGATGAACTCTATAAGGTACCTTCCTAGATGACATCTCAGTATATATGCATACCAATGATTTCCTGTCATATATATTTCTTTTTCTTATGCACACATGCAGTCGCTAAAAAGAAATTGCAAAGGGAAGTATAACCTTCAATCTCAGGATCCAACTAATGTTGAGTGCATATCTAACATCCTATCCTACCAGAAGGTCAATTACCAGCACTCCTATTCCATCTCTTTCACAAAGACCACTTTTCTGTAAGCTAATGACTTGTGAATTGATGTAGTGCATTAAGGGAATCAATGTTGCACATATATTGGAACCATTGTGTGGTTCTGGGTCATTAACTACACCACCAGATGGCTCTCCTGAATCACTGAGACGATCTCTATACCAAGACGACGCTGAAATCATCACAAATAAACACAACTCATCATCGGATACATTTTGGTGCCGTGTAAGAGCTTATGGACCTTCTATTAGATATCATGCACCAAACATGTGAATAGAGTAACTAAAAACATTTCCATCTGCACGCAATTCGCTTACGCAGGTGGATGGATACGTGTTTTCTGCATATTGGCTCAACGACGAGAGTGTTAGAGAAGCACTTCATGTCCGGAAGGTAAGAAAAAGGTGAAATTTTCTGCCTA
>BSUD01000108.1:0-16535 GCA_033239045.1 Fagopyrum esculentum | reverse complement strand
GAATTATCCAGTTCAAAGACGTAACATCTCTCTCGATTATTGAATTTCGTTTGGATTATGTCGTTCTTATGTGTGGATATTTGATTGCGTCTCTCTTTTTTGTTGTTGTTGAATTATAGATTCTGATCGGAATTAGGGTTTGTTGGTGATCTGTTTTGTGAAGCTGGTTAGGATGAAATTTAAAGGGTGAATTATTTTACGATTTTACTCTTTTTGGATGTGGTAGAGTAATCTAGGGGTTTGGGAAGCAGCTATGTGGCTGTCTTTGGAACTTCACGAATGTAGTGCCTTTCTGGAAACATTGATCATACTAAATTTTAAATGCGATGGTGGTGGTTTAGGATTGCCAAATATGGGACAGTGACTCGGCAATGCTTTTTACTCATGAAGTAGTGAACATATGTGATGGTTTGGGCAGCTTTAATTGCCAACAATGTTCTTTCGAAACAAAATTTATCAATAATGAATCCTTTTGAATTGGGATTTGCATGGACGTGGACTGTGTGATGTCTAATCTGTCTTAAGATTGAAAGTTTAAATCATTTGATTCATTAATTGGTTAGTTTATTTATTTTTGATGTTTTATCATTTCCAGCTCAATGCAGAGAAGAGCCCTTTTCAACGAACTTATGCTGCTCAGGTATGTTATTGCTTAAAGGATCTTATCGGTAAATGAACTTTGTAAAAAGAAGGATCATGCTCTCTTCAGGAGTGTTTTTTTAGCATTTGTTTGATCAATTTTTCTTTCTTAGAGAGAATTATCTACTGCATTTCTGTGCAACTGCACTGCACTGCTTTTCTTTCTTTCTTGTCTTGATTTGTTGAAGTCTATGTAGTATTGAAGTGCAATTCTATGCTGTCCGTTGTATATATTATTTTCATTAAAACAAAGACGTGTTCCTTTGAAGATTAAAAAATGTGGAGAGATGGCCCGTCGACTGCGATTTTTCAAAGAACAGATTTTTCAGGCTGGCATTTCACTTCCAGCGAAGCCTTTGACGAGAAACGATATAAAAGTGGATGACTTGGAGGTGTGTTAGTTTCTTATTGTAATTGTTGTGCTTGTATTTGTTGCTTTGGTTGTGATTGTTTTTGCTTCATTTTTGTGGTAAATTAACAGGTTAAACTAGCAGATTTGGAAGCTGAGCTGACTGAGATAAATGCAAACAATGAAAAGTTGCGACGTACTTATAATGAGCTTGTTGAATATAAGCTTGTGCTGCAGAAGGTATGGAAATCTTGAGCCCTTAGAGAGTTCTTTTGCTCGGTGATACTAACTCTCGGCGCCTTCATCTCAGTTTCTTCTTTCTGGCAAAATCCTTACTAATATCAAATTGTGGAGATGTATCTAATACTCTTGTGGTTTTTGTGAGTACCTATGTTGTATGCACAATTGTGATCTGATTTGTTTTGGTTATTGACAACAACATATGAGCGTGTCACATAGACTAGGCTGCGATAAGAAAATAGTTTGTTATAATAATCCTAAAAATCAGCATGTTCCTAGAAGGAAGTTATCAATTAGTTTTAGTTATGACCTTGATTGCTGTTTGGGGATATGATGACCTTATTTCGGAGAAAGCCTTAGAAACAATTAAAATTATTGTAAAGTAATTGTTATCCTGTCTCCCTCCTTTATATGATGGTTTCGTCCTTTCCATGCACCATTCACCCCTATGGTAAATGACATGCTTCATAATATTGCAAAGATTATCATGTTATCGTTCTGAATATTGTCTCTACCTTATGCTTGCATTATATATTTTCCTGGAAATATTAGGGTACTGCCATTCTGCTTTTTGCCAAAGGTTTACATCTCTGCCAGCTGTTTTCTTAATGGTAGTTTACTGTCACATGATGCTTATGCTGTGCCCTTACTTACATGTTTACCTGTAATACTGATTTAATAGTTCTAGTATCCCAGATGCATTTTTTGTTAGATAGTTTGTTACATTATTGAATTGATAGTGAAGAAATGAAAATGTTCCTCTCAGGCTGGGGAGTTTTTCCATTCAGCTCAAAGAAGTGCTACTGCTCAACAAAGAGAAATTGAGTCGCATACCGGTCAAGAATCACTTGATACTCCTTTGTTAACAGAGGCTGTAAGAACTAAGAAGTTCTAGCTGGATTTAATCTAATTAGAGTATTTTTTGGGAACTTATCTTCTTCTTTTTTATACAGGACTTCTCATCTGCGGATTCTTCAAAGAACATTCAATTGGGATTTTTTACTGGTCTTGTTCCCCGTGATAAATCTATGCCATTTGAAAGGATTCTATTTCGTGCTACAAGGGGCAATGTGTTTCTGAGGCAGGTCGCAGTTGATAGTCCTGTCATTGATCCTGCATCTGGAGAAAAGGTTGGTTGTGAGCTTGTACTATTTTTTTTAAAAAAAATTCCCCCCTGTTTTAATTTATACACTCAAGGGATGCAATCTAAGAAGCTTTTTGTCGTCTTACACAATATGCTTGTTCCATTGATGATCTAACTGATCAAGTCAAAATGTCAAACCAATGTGAAAACCAAGGGCATTTGTAGTATTGATGCTGGCATTGGTTGCCTGTGCTTATTATCTCGTAATGGATTTATCGATTCCTTCTAGGAGTTTCTGTATACTAAGTTGTCATTCTACCTCAATCAAGCAATTGCGTTTTATGTTTTTTACTGTAGCAACAAAGGTCAACTTCAACATAGCCAGCTTTTGTGTTGGCTTAACCTCACCTCCTTTATACCAACATGATTTCTAGTACTTGAGATTACTGCCAATATTTGACCTGAGGACTTCATTTTTAATTTTTGTTGTTACTTGATGCTGACTTTTTGGACATCATTCCCGTTGGTACAACATAAGCAGTCTCAAAGAAACTTATTTTTTCTGCTTCTACTTTCTGTTTTAAGCAGAATATTTTGATCACAAATTCCTGATGCACTTTCCAACCTTGATAATGCTATTGTGATGGCTTATGGCTCCCTCTTTTTCTCAAAAAATTGACCAAGATATTTAAAATGCATACTACCAATTACAATGAGATCCTTTTGTCTACTTGGACCACTCCATTGGTGCTCCTTAATACGCCAAATTAGCACTTAAATATTTTCCTTTTTTCCTTCTGATATATGACGAGCAATTGGTTTTTATTTTTAAAAGTATCCCTTTGTGGTGCCAATGTTGTATAGCATTTATGCCATCCTCGACTTCAAATTCGGTCTTTTTTATTTGTTAACGTAGCTGTGTAGGGACAGTGACCAAGATATATGAAATGCTTACTACGGGGTACAAGATCCTTTTGTCCACTCGGACTAATCTATTGGTGCTCCTCAACATGCCAAACTAGCACTCAATATTTTTGTTTTTTTTTCCTTATAACGATTGATGACCAATTGGTTTTAACTTCAAGAGTATCTCACTGTGGTTCAGCTTAACATTTGTGCCATCCCTGACTTAAAAATTGGCCTTTTTTCTATATTACATATGTAGGGCTATGTTTAGTATTCTTACATCCAATACATGTTTAAACGTTTGCTTTTGGAAGCCATAGCTCTTTAAAATTCTTATATATAGGAGGTGTTCTTTGGGTGTAGCTTTGACAACTAAAGCTTAGCTTTATGGAACCTGCTGCAGTGTTATCCCCATCATACTCATAAGGCTTCTCTCCCCCTTTTCACCCATGAATTTCCATAACCATTCCTGCTGTGATTCACATGCCTCAATTACCATTAGCTACCTATGTAGCATGGACATGGAAACAAACATTTGAAACGAATACACATGGAAACGGCAATGTTAGAACATAGGAAAAGGACACAGTAAGGAAACATCAATATCAGCTATATCTTATTATAAAGGACTACATTAAACAAACCTATAAATAATGTTAAAACATGTATAAAACCTATTATGGAAGAGTATATCCATAAATTAACACAAAATAAACAATGAACTATGATTTTAACCAGTTTAATAACAATTTATAGAGAAGAAAAACAGAAAGTAGATTACAATAAGATATGAAACATAGAAAAAGCAGTCTAACGTTCTCCACACACAACAAAAAAAAAAAGAAAAGAAGCAAAATTAGAAAGTGAAAACTTGAGGAAAACATGTCCCCGTGTGTTCTCAATGTCTGGCACAGAAAATGGCACCTACTCAAGGTCTTTGTGCTTCATAGTTGGTTTCCATTGTGCGTATTCGTCATCTTTAGTTTGGTTGTCCTTTCTACTGAAATCATTGAACTTCTGTACAGATGGAGAAGAATGTGTTTGTAGTCTTCTACTCCGGAGAAAGGGCAAAAAACAAAATTCTTAAAATATGTGAAGCATTTGGAGCTAATCGATACCCTTTCAGTGAGGACCTTGGCAAACAAACTCAAATGATGACAGAGGTATGCATCAGAAGTTCACTTTACAATTATTTCAGTTAATTTGACCATTCTCCCATATATGCGGCATATTTCTGAAACTAAATATTGTAGTTTAGGGACATTTTAAGCACCCAACCACTTACAAATCACAGATCAGTCAGTTTTTTGGGTTGGGTGCCTTGTTGTTGACAAGAGAATTAGATGATCAGGTGTGGACATGGTCCACCTCACCACAGACCTGACCCATGTTGCTCATTTGATGTAAATTATAAACCTTCCTGTGGTGTTGTCTTTCAGGTATCCGGAAGGCTTTCTGAACTTAAGACAACAATAGATGTTGGGATTCTTCATCGTGGAAACCTATTACAAAATATTGGTGATCAATATGAGAACTGGAACACTTTGGTATCGTTTGCCTATAATTCTTCTTCTAACTTGTATGTTCATGGTGTATTTTGCTTCAGTAGAAGTCATTGATTGGGGTCCAATTCATATATGCACTGCAAAATTGTTTTTTATGTGTACATTTTTCTGATTTGACATGCAGGTGAGAAGGGAGAAATCTATTTACCACACCTTAAATATGCTGAGCATAGATGTTACAAAGAAATGTCTTGTTGCAGAGGGCTGGAGTCCAGTTTCTGCTACAAAACAGGTTGAGAAACTCTTCCTAAGTATCTTTACTTGGTACAGCATAAAAAGATAGAAGTTATAGAAGCCTTATATTGATTACAATGTAAAATATGAAGTCTTATACCTTCCGTTCATATCCATTCCTGAACTGACGCATTTCTTGATTGATATTGGCGCAGATCCAGGATGCATTACAGAGGGCCACATTCGACTCTAACTCACAGGTTGGAGCTATTCTGCAGGTCTTGCACACGAGAGAATCACCCCCCACATATTTCCAAACGAACAAATTTACTTCCGCGTTTCAGGAGATTGTCGATGCTTATGGGTGAGTTCTTCTAAAAAAAATTCAAATCACTAGGATGAAAATATTACCAACTATTGGTTGCGTTGGAAAATATGAAAACGGTGGCAGTAGTATCACTAAATTTTGTGCTATTAGTTTCAGACTTGGTTATCTTCTCATGCGGGAATGAATTTAATTTAGGTTATTAAATATATTAGAAGATTTGAGTGGCTGGATAGGTTATTTGTCTTTTGTGTCAGTTCTGTGGATGGATTATTTTGTCATTTCTATTAGAAGAATTTTCTTATTAAATGCATTAGAAGGTTCTTAAACAGAGCTGATGAGAGTCTTTTATCGAGAGCAGACTCTGAGGCTTAATTCTAGAAGCATTGAAAATTGGGATAGTCTGAAAATTATATTGCATTTTAACCCTTTTGATAGTTTGCAGCTTTAACATATTTTGATGTTAGGGCCTTTGCTTGAATATTCAAATGGAGCATTAAGGATGTATCTGATATTTTTATTCAAATACAAAGATGGTGTTCGGTATTGCTCTTAAAAAAAGTCATTTATTTTAAGAAGGGCTTCTGTCTCATCTGACTTGGCTTTCTTACATCTGTTTGTTCAATTGCCTGTAGTGGTGCTGACAATCTATTGATGTTAGTCTTAGAAGAATCTTGACTTTTCCAGCATGTTAATTTTCACATAATAAATTTTTCTTATGACTTAATCTGCTAATTTGAAGCTTTTGCCATGGTCTTTTTGTTGAAGCATCTTCTACATGATTCATCATAATCTTGTCAATGAATGATTACATTTTGCAGGGTGGCTAAGTACCAAGAAGCGAATCCTGGTTTGTACACAATTGTAACCTTTCCGTTCTTGTTTGCGGTCATGTTTGGTGACTGGGGGCACGGTATATGCTTGTTGCTTGCAACATTTTACTTCATTCTTAGGGAAAAGAAACTCTCCAGTCAGGTAATTTTACTCTCACGGTGTCGAAGTTTATTATATTCTGATTGACTTCTAGCTTGTCTTTTTGGTTTTTTGCTAAATTATTGTACGAGTTTAAAGCTTAGGAGTTTCAACAACAAAAAAAAGAGCTTCGAAATTGGCTTCTGGCTCTCCCTGATGTATGGTTGGTGATCTGTTTTACGTATTGACATGCAAAAAACTTCAATATTTTACCACAGCAAACAGGATAAAAAATCTGGATGGGTGAAACTTTTGATTTAAATTATATATGAACGTGAAGAAATTGTACTAAACGGTAGCTTAAAATAGATTTGTGACCAAGCTTTGAAGTGTAACAACTGACTTTTGAAAGTAATTGAATTGGGTAGTGGTCAAAGAGTATGTTGTTATTAGCTGAAACATCTTACTCCTTCTGTGGTTTGTTTAATCTGCAAAGGAGAATTGCATGAAGCCTCTCGCCCTATATATATATGTGTGTATTTAATATTCACACGAGGGCCCCGGGCTACATGTAAATGCAGCCAGTATCTGCCTGTGTCTGCTGTGTTACAACTTCTTGAACTAATTTTCTCTAGTCTTGGTTGAGTACTGCATATAGCCTGGCTCATTTTCCTCTTTTTTTGCATGTGTGTGATTTTTGGGAATAAATGACTAGAGTTGGCCTAGTATGGATGGCATTGCATGGCATCAGGCCTTGCTAAAATCCTGATAGCAATAGAATATTCACAATAGTTCAAGACTTTTTATTTATAATCTGTCTATTGTAAAGCAATACCTGATGCAGCTTACAAATTTGTTGTTCCAGAAACTGGGAGATATTATGGAGATGGCCTTCGGTGGGAGATATGTCATTATGATGATGGCACTATTCTCAATCTACACTGGTTTGGTCTATAATGAATTTTTCTCTGTCCCATTTGAATTATTTGGCCGATCAGCATATGCGTGTCGTGATCTTTCTTGCAAGTAAGTTATGGACTATCTGTCTAGATTCCGTTATTAGCTTTCAGTAGGTCCTTTGGTGATTCCATCTTTGTTCTGTTCCAACATTTTGCAGGGATGCGACTACAGTTGGCCTAATTAAAGTAAGAGATACATACCCCTTTGGTTTGGATCCTGTATGGCATGGTTCTCGCAGTGAGTTACCATTTCTTAACTCACTCAAGATGAAGATGTCCATTCTTCTCGGAGTTGCTCAAATGAATCTTGGGATCATATTGAGCTATTTTAATGCAAAATTTACTTCTAATAGCTTAAATGTGTGGTATGTGACGTAGCTTTAGCTTTTACTTCCTGCATTTCTTGTAATTGCATCTAGTATTGATGATTATTTTCATTTTAGTGTTGATTTTCATCACATAATAAGCTGTCTTTGGTTTTACATTTTGTCATTGTTGCCTGTTGGATTTAATATCTTAGCCAAACCAGCATGAAGTGAGCTTGTTAATAAGATATGTAATTAATTATGCAGGTTTCAGTTTGTTCCTCAGATGATCTTTTTGAACAGTTTGTTTGGCTACCTTTCGGTTCTTATAATTCTCAAGTGGGTGACTGGTTCACAAGCTGATCTGTACCATACAATGATTTACATGTTCTTGAGTCCTACTGATGAGATGGGTGAAAACCAGCTCTTTCCTGGTCAGAAAATGACTCAGGTTCTACTCTCTCTGTTTGATTTTCATTTGTTTATATATATATATATATATAGATTTTGGTTCCAGTGAGGAGGTTCCTTGTGGGGAGGAAGTGAGGATAATTTTGTTTCATTTTTTTTGTACTACTGGTTCATTTTTATTTTGGGACTAGTGTTCATTTTTTCTATTTATGAACAAAAATAAGGGTTCATTTTTATAGAATGAAAAAATTGAACGGTTAATGTATTTATTTATATATATATATATATATATATATATATATATATATATATATATATATATATATATGTGTGTGTGTGTGTGTGTGTGTGTGTGTGTATTACAATTCCTATCTTTGACAAATCACAAATTTAGCTCCTTTGTTTTTCGTTCATCAGCTTGTGCTTCTAGCTTTGGCCCTCATTGCTGTGCCATGGATGCTGTTTCCGAAGCCATTTGCCCTGAAAAAGCAGCATGAAAGTGTACGTCTTAGAAAGATGTAGCTCCATGTTTATTGGTTTGGACTTACTTCTCTATTTTGCCTCTGACATTCATGATTTTACAGAGGCATCAAGGACAAACATATGCGCCAATTCAAACAGCAGACGAGTCTCTACAAG
Organism: Fagopyrum esculentum; assembly: GCA_033239045.1. Lineage (NCBI taxonomy): Eukaryota > Viridiplantae > Streptophyta > Magnoliopsida > Caryophyllales > Polygonaceae > Fagopyrum > Fagopyrum esculentum. The sequence continues at coordinate 8,027 of BSUD01000108.1, read as the reverse complement.
TTGAGTCAAATCATGGCTCTCATGATCATGAGGAGTTTGAGTTCAGTGAAGTGTTTGTTCATCAAATGATCCATACCATAGAATTCGTTCTTGGATCAGTTTCTAATACAGCTTCATACCTTCGTCTATGGGCCCTGAGGTATTTTTGCATGTTACATAAACATTTATCGTGGACGAGTATAGAAACATCATAGTACTCGAGATCTTCACCTCAAATATATTATTATGTTCATGTTTTACTCCAATATTCTTATAAGAGACCGTCCCTTTAGTTTGAAACCATATGACAGTCAGCAATCTACTTAGAGATATTATATAGCTAGTGATTCTTGATTTTACTCCCTAGGACTTCATAGATCCTCTCCTATCTTTCATCTTTTGCTTTCTATTATTTCTTCTCCCCATTTCTGAAACATTTACTTGGGTTCATAAAACGAGTTTTTGATTCATAGAGCTGAAACCTTCAAATCGGTAAACTTTCAGAGTTGCCTATAGCCTATTGGAATTGCAATAGCAGAGTAAATGGTTGCATATAGCTGGCCTTCCTAGACAGTGAATAGCAGTAGATACTAGACGTACTGAAATCTTCTTTTCATTTTCCTTTCTGGTGTGCAGGTATTTTTCAATCATGTAGTAGCGTAACAATTCATCCTTAATTAGATACTCTCCTATATTAAAGACCTTGTATAGGCTGAATGCGAATAATATTGTCCGTAATAATGTCTAGAAAATAAGTTGTTCCCTGGTATGTTGATATAAATTGAATCCATTCTTTGATGCTGATTGCTAAGCGTCTCTACTTGTTTTTATGCAGCTTGGCCCATTCCGAGTTATCAAGTGTCTTCTACGAGAAAGTACTACTTCTTGCTTGGGGGTAAGTCACTCTGTTTTCTGTTGCCTTTTAGGTTCATGAATCAGGATAGCAGTTCTCCAAGTATGGGTTTTAATGAAAATTGGTCATGCTGGATGGTAGATATTCTGCATCTATGTGAAAGAAATACTGTATTAAGCTAAAACATTTGTTTTGTGGACGCAGGTTCAACAACACGGTCATTCTCGTCGTAGGCATTATTGTGTTCATTTTTGCAACTGTCGGTGTCCTGCTGGTGATGGAAACACTCAGCGCTTTCCTCCATGCTTTGAGGCTTCATTGGGTGGAGTTCATGAACAAGTTCTATGAAGGAGACGGTTACAAGTTCGACCCATTCTCATTCGCAACAATCAGTTACGACGATGAATGAATGAAAGGTGAAGGTAAAAGTTCCCTTTCACACCCCTTTGATCAGTCTGAAACTTGAACACTCCAATTTCTTGATGCTGGTTATTGCCATTAAAATTCTCTAGACAGCTTTTCTTTGTAAGGGAAGCTGGTATAGGGTAAAGAAGGAAGAGCTGCATGTTCAGCTCTTTCTTCCAAATTTGTGTATAGGTAAAATAAGTTGTATTAGTTGCGAGTCAGGTGTCTCCAAAACCAATCGGTGGATCATTTATTGTCGTTTTAGACTCTCCTGAGATACCCAAAGATGGATTTGCATTGGTTTGTCGGGAACGTGCTTCAATAAGCTAGTGGTCGTTTTCCTTGAATATCACCACCCCTTTGTTATATATTAATGTTTCGTTTCGTCCCATGTTTGTTTGGGTGAAATGATTTCATCATGTCCAAGGATTTGACTACTATAACTCGCCGCTAGATTAAGCATATGATTCTAAAGATTGATGGATATCATTGTGCTTAAAAGTAAACAATCCACATGTTGTGTTGCTGTTTTCTTTTTGCCATTTTGAAGGAAAGCGATTCGACTACTTTAGACATACTTGTCATATTGAGAGGTCCGAAAATCGGCAAAACATGAAGAGAATACGAAATAGTACAATGTCTTGCTGCTATGCACTATTTCTTGCCGCCGGAAGCAGGATAATAAAATCCATTCTAGTAGAAACTGACACCTACGGTAATGTAGATTGCACGGCGTTTCGTTCACTTAGAAAAAGATATCTGAAACAACCATTTATAGCACACTCAAAAATGACTTTAAATGAAAAGTTGTACCGACTAAGAAAAACGACTTTAAATGGAAAGTTGTACAGACTAAGAAAAACGACTTTAAATGGAAAGTAGTACCGACAAAGAAATGATGGAAAATACAAATTTTCAAAATATGCCAATATTTTAGTTATTTTTGAGTTTACATAATTGATACTAATTTAAGCTTGGTATGTCTATCACACATAAAGCCTCACTTTAGGGGTATGTCTATCACACCTAAAGCCTCACTTTATATGTATATTACAGGGGTCGGCTAATGATTCACACAAACCAGATTCTCATTAATTTGATTTACATATCTTTTGGCAATACTGATATTCGATCCGTTAATTTTATAAAAGTCCGACCGAATCCGATTCGAGAGTACCCGGATATCCCACACTTTTATCCAGATCGAATATCCGATCATATCTGATTATTTATTATTAGACTAGTCGGATATCTTCGATCCGACCTTTTTCCTCTCTCAAAATCTCGATCCGACCTTTTTCCTCTCTCAAAATATCTCCGGATCGGATCGAACTTGAATCACCAAGTACCGGATACTTTCGGATTCAGATATTTCGGACCGGATCTTTGGATTGACATATTTGATTAGGCGGATTGAATTTTTTTTGCTCACCCCTACCAATTGTCTTTGTCAGCGCTACGAATAGTCGTTCCTCTTTCATAATCTTCTTTAACCTTCATTCCTCCAACCCTATGATGCACAAACACCTCTATAAGACAGAGTATCCCATGTCCTGCCGTGTCGGACATGGGGACACGGTCAAATATGCCCGGCACGTTTAATACACGATTCATAGATAGGACATTGGGAGGACACGTCTAGGATACGTCCAAAACATGGATTGTGCCGTTGATTATGTTGTTACTTATCTTTCTCTAACCTCAAAGAAAAATATTTATCGTCAGCACCACTTGTCGGTGCTTTTTAGCTATTTTCTCTCCAAAGGAATCATCCGGACAAAGATGAGTCGAGCCTAGTAGCAAATATACCGAGAGAGAAGCAAAATTTAAAACACCTATATAGAGGATGAGAACCCCAATAGTAGAGCTTATGAAGCCATGCACCATATTCGAATCAATAGGATTGATATATAAGTGAAGTTACTCAACTCGTTTCAAGATTATTCACTTCATTAAACAAGGCGAATATGATCGATATTCTTAATATCGATACAAATTAGGCTCCGCTTGACTTATTTCCAAAGGAACTAATCATTTTTTAACCAAAACCGAGTCAGTCGGCGCGGCACAAACAACGACCCAACAAATGTAAAATCTGACTCTCTTTTTGTCTCACCCACCTCTTGTGAGTTTTATGAAGTATGCCCATTTACATTACTTCCCATTCCAGCTTACTATCAATAGAGGAACAAGTTATAGACTCATAAATTGGACAATTCTCAAACTGGCTGGATAATGCAACATATATTGGGAAGCAACAATGCATTTAGAAGGATTGCAATTAAGTTCAATATACACAAGGCACAACTAATGCCAAACATCACTTAATCATGCATGATGAATTGATGCATCTTAAAAACAGATGATCTTCAAATTAACTAGTTTCTGTTTGCAAATTGAAGGAGCATAAATAAACAGCAGCCTATGTCATCCATACTTCTTTATACACAGAAAGATTGGCTCCAGACCTGATAACATCATCAGCAAAGTTTTGATGGCAAATCTACTGAGCAGTGGTCTGAATAGCAGCAACGCTAGAGACCATGGAGTCCACACCGCAAACATTGCGTCCCCTGCAGATCTTGTAGTATCCACTATCTCCCCAATGCTCTCCCCATGAGTTCTTTATGATCCAGTATGGCTTCTCCTTCATCCTAGCGGGAGCATATCCGGATTCACCATACCCAACAAGCAACACTCCATGGTTCAATCTTTTTGAGCAAATATACGGGCAGGACACTCCACCAATGTAAGTTTGCATGTAAGCGGCATTGATAGCCACTGCATTGAAGCAAATACAATGACATGTTAAGACAATTGAAGATGTAACACATTTACAAGAATGAATCATGATGTGTAAATCAGAATCCTTACCAGCAAGGGGGCCGTGTTTAACGAGATTAGCAGCAATTTGATCTTCGTCAAGGGAGACGACACTGAAGTTTGCCACTGATGCAACAATCTTGGACTTGTCCAATTTGCAAGTTCCACGATCAGTTCCAGTGTACGGGTAGTCTTTCTCACTCATTAAACCACCGTTTTTCAAGACATACTCAAAGGCACTGTTCATCAACCCACCGTTGCAGCCAGAGTCACATGCACCTGCCTCCTCAGGATCACACTGTTATACAATGAGTTCAGTTAGAACTTCATCCTAGTGAGACTTTCCAACTTAATACTTAATAAACAAACACCAGTTTGATAAAGGATTAAATTTGCGTATGAAACCATTCAGCAGCAAAAAAGTCAAGCCCTTGTCAAGTGAGAAACATCATTCAATTATAATAATCTGGATGCTAATCACTAATCAGAAATTGAACTCAGAAAGAGTCATACTAGTCTCAAATTAACTGAAATCATCCTGAAACACTTAGGGGTAGAAGAATTTACTCAGAATCACAAGCCGTGATTAAACGAGTCTATACAACTGCAGTATTGCCACCAAACGTTATAAGACAGAGAATATGCAAACCTCGTGATCACAATCGACGAGCTGTTGCTCACTCAGGCTCACAAGTTTGCCAGTAGCAAGAAAGTTAGCACCTTCCAAGGCCCCAGTAGCACTGAAACTCCAGCACGATCCGCAAGAACCCTAGAGCAATTACCAAATAATCAAACCAGTATTAGCTCAACAATAACACATAGATTTAGAAAAATACATCAAAAACCAAATTCCCAACACTCTTCTTGTTAGATTTACAGCAAAACTATCAAATTACAAAACAAAAAAGAAGTTATCATCACCATCAGAAGGCCAACAATATCAAAATTATAACTTATAAATTGTATAATAGAATAACGATTAATCAGTATACAGACAAAAGCAACAGAAATTCGAAGAAATAGATAGAAACCTGATTCTTGACGGCGGTGACGGCACCTTTATCTCTCCAATCAAAATCCTCCGGAAGGTTATCAGTGGGAAGGATCGGGGCCTTATTGGCATCAGATGGAAGATGAAGACGGCTCCTGAGGCCAAGAAACTTCTTCTTGAACTCCGAGCGTGTCAGATCAGAAAACTGTGTAACCCCGTGGGTGGCCGATGGATCAAGTTTCTGGTGACGCCTAGCACGGCGCATGTTAACCTTGAAGACACTAAATCTGAAATCGTGCTCCTCAATGGAAGCGTAGGTTTTCCCGAACCTCTTCTTGAAGAGGGAGAAGTGGTGGTGGTCATTCAGCGAGGAGTCGTCACCTACCACCTGTTGGATGAGGATATCGTCGGATCCGTTGCCGGAGGAATCGACCATCGATGGAGATCCGAAAGACGTCGTAGAGAGGAGAAGGAGAGAGAAGAGGACGAGGAGAGAGAAACTGCGATCCATGGTCGATGGGAATTTGGGACGAAAGAATGGTGGAACTTTTTGTCTTGCTCTACAATTCATAATATAGAGGATTGGTAGGGTTGCTTCGGATAGCAGGAAGGTCGGGCCAATATTTAGATGAAACGTGGAAGATAGAGTTTGGTTTCTTCTCGGGTATGGAAAATTGATTGGCCCTTGCAAAAAATCTATCTTTTTAGAAAAATAAATAAATAAAATCTTTTATCTTTTTAGAAATATCCAGAAAAAAAATCCTTACAAAATTCAGTAGTGTTTAACAAAATTATCCAGAACCGCCTTATCTATCATAAAACATTATTAATGCTCAAGTTTGCGTGAAGAGGAAGAAGTTGAATATTACGTTTCAACGTATGTACATTCATTATTTATTAAAATATTTATATATTTTTATATAAATTTATTTTTTAAAATAATATACTATATAATATATATTACCTATTATATATTAAATTAATTATAATTATGTTTATTATTAGTTATTTATTTTTTAATTCGGGTAGGACAAGCGATCCAAACAGACTTTATTTAGCTTGTCCAGATCCAGCCGGTTAGATGGACCATGTTTTTTTGACCCGGTCGGATTTTGCCTTATAGCAATACTCTATCCATTTTTTCGGACGTACGGTGTGTCGAATTGTCAGAAAATAATCCGTTCTATTTTTAAGATATTAGTCTACTTAATTTCTATTAAATCTCTATATATTCTCTCACCAAACTCAATTTTTATGAAATAAATCTTCAGTTTAATTGTGATTGGTCCAAATAAAAAACAACTCTTCTAATTTTTAAATTTCAAAAATTATAGCTCTAAATAAATTATACCTATAGAAATTTATAGTAAATTAATAAAATTCTATATGTTACATATGTCCTGAAATTTTGTGCCAAAATTTTATTTATTAGAAACCCATCTTTCGGCCTACTAAACTTTAGTACCCAATCCTTTTAATTATCGAAACGGTATCCCATCTACTGACCCCGACCGAAGATTAGTGTATACGGCACTGTTCAAACCTTAAATCTGAAGAACGACGTTATGAGTGAGGGGTATCATCGTCCATTAACCTTTACTTCTCTTTTTGCCTTAAATTTTTCAACGGTTAAATAATCAAACCGCCAACCACTTTCTTCATTCTCCACATAAACCCTAACCCCTAATTTTCCCCAATTCGATTCTGCTCGTTTTGGTCTTCAAAATTCTACCCATTTGTCAGTTGAAGAGTGTAGGAGAGGAGTGCCAGAATCCGATCGTGTTCGTTGCTACCATGGGATTCCGGCGACGATTTTCATCTGTAGGCGACCTCCTAACGTCGGAAAACGTTTCTATGGTTGCCCTATGTGGAAGGTATGTCCGATTAGGATTTTTTGTCTTCAATTTCCATTTGGTGAAGAAGACCTTGGTTTTTCTGTCAACTGAATGAAACTGTGTGTGGTTTTATTTTCTATTCTAGGCTGGACAAGGATGTGGGTTTACAAGAGATGTGAAGGAGCCAGAAGGTATATTGCAAGGCTCAAGTGTTGAATTTGGAGTTCCACCATACATTGCAAGGATGCAGTAATAGATTTTAGTTTTAAAATGTGTGGTTATTGTGCTGTTCATCTTTTCAGTGATAGCATTGTTGAAAGTATGAACAAATTTTCTGTCTAAATAGATCCAATGAGATATTGGTTATTGTATTGTTCTATTTTGTATGAGATATTGGATATTTATGAAGTTTGTGTATGATCAACTTTGTGTATGATCAAATTATTGGTTTTATCAATACTGTCTGTCAAGAGAAAATTGAGTTTGGTTTTATCATTACTGTCTGTCAAGAAAAAGCTGAGTTTGAATCAAGTTTGTGTATGATCAAGTTTGTGTATGAGATATTGGATATTGTTTATTCATCACTGTCAAGAGAAAAGTTTGTGTATGTTTTATTGGTTATTCATGATTGTGAAGAGAAAATTCAGTTTGAGTCAAGAGAAAATTGTGAAGAAAAATTGTGTATGAGTTATTGGTTATTCATACACAAAAATCTCATACACCAAAATCTCATACACCAAAATCTCATACACTGGTTATAAAAATCTCATACACAAAAATCTTTAGACAGCTACACTGGATAAAATCTTTAGACAGCTACACAGGATAAAGATCTGTCTAAAAACATAAGGTACTACACAGCTACACAGGATAAAGATCTCATACACAAAAATCTTGGGACATCAGTTTGGATGCAGCAATCAACACCATAAAGATCTGTCTAAAGCCAAAGAATGTTTTTAACAAACAGAAGGTACTACACTGGTTATAAAAACCAATAAACATAAGGTACTACACAGGTTATAAAAACCAATAAACAGAAGATACTACACAGGTACTACACAGTATAAAAACCAATAAAAACAGAAGGTACTACACAGCTACACAAGATAAAAATAGAAGGTACTACACAACTACAATT
>BSUD01000105.1:10270-23445 GCA_033239045.1 Fagopyrum esculentum | reverse complement strand
AAAAAAAATACTCAGCAGCTCCTTAACATTATGTTATTTATGCTTAGGCTCAACAACAGCAGTGCACATACACATGGATGACAGTGAAGTTGAAGAGAGGAGGAGCAAGCTTACGGAACCGCAGTCCGGCGTTAAGGTCCTAAGCAGCGCTAGCGTTCCGGCGGCTCTTCTTGGGTGGTCGACCTACTGTTGCTGCGGGACAGCCAAGACTGTGTGAGTCTCACAGCAGTGGCGAGAAGGAAGGAAACGAGGGGGAGAAAACGGTACTTACCGGCGTTGACGCGCGGGACTGCGGAAAGACGATAGGGTTCCGACTGGATTGCTTCCGGATTGCACTGCAGGTAACGGAGTGAAGAGTCGGAACATATAACCCCGCGACAGAAAGAGAGGGAAAGCGAAGGGGAAGGGACACGATACTCACCGATTGCGACGACTATAGTGGCGTCCGGCTACTCGGTGGTGACTGGCGGTGCACGGATCGTCTGGCTGTGCGACAGGGAGGGCGGTTAGCTTCGTTATTGTCCCGGCTGGGCTCAAGGCGGCGGCAGCAAGGCGAGGGAGGCCTGTTCGTCGCAGCGACAGCAACGCGAGGTAAGACGCTGCTGCTGTGCGAAATCCCGTCAATTGCTGTTGAATTCGAGGAGGAAGAGAGATAGACGGAGAAGATGCTCACCTAGGGCCGATGTCGCCGGCGAACGAGAAAGGCGGACAGGAGGCGGTGGCGGCGGCGTCTACAGATGAAGGCGGAGGGCTGCTGGCTGCGTCGTTCTTCAGAGGGCAAGGGAAGACGGAGAAGCGGCAGCAGTAGGTGGGTAAAATTAGGATTAGATTAGGTTAAAGTGTAAATTAGGTTAGGGTTAGGATTAGCTTAAGGAAATGGGCTGGTGGGCTTGTAAAAATGGGCCTATTCTTACTTTAAGAAAATAAGCTGAAACGAAACCCGTTACTCGTATGGATCGGTAGGAAATTTGCGGAAATAAATATGGAATTAAATTCCGTATAATATAATTTCTTATTTTATTTTCGAGGTACGTAAATTATTTCCGGTTACATAATTTCATCATTTTATGTGAATCAAGGTCACATAAAATGATAGAATTTAAACTCGTTTTATTTTATTTCAGATTGACGTATCGGAATTCGATTAGATTTAGGTTTAACGGACATTAAAATTTTCGGTTATTACATCAGTGCCCCCTTAAAAGAAGTTTCGTCCCGAAACTTAGAATCATTTCTTTTATCACACGTTTCCTTTGTATCTATTCTCTTCAAAATTTTCATTTTCTACCATGCAACTACTCACACATCATAGTCAGACGTATATCACATAAAACGTAAACACCCAATCTAATATAAAAACATGAATGGTCAAACAACACAACATCCGAGTACTAACTCGTCGATACAGGAGTAACCTCTAACCCCGCAAAGAACTCGGGATAGTTACGTCTAATACTCTCCTCAGTCTCCCAAGTGGCCTCATCAGCTCCTCTCCTAGACCACTGGGTCCGCAACATAGGTATCTCCTTGGGCCGTAGACATCTAGTATTGCGCTCCAAGACAACTACTGGGTACTCTACAAAAGTATGGTCAAGCTCAACTATCATATCCTCATGGCTGATGACGTGTCTCGAATCCGGAATGTACTCTCTCAACTGAGATACATGGAAGACCGGATGAACACCCTCTAGTCTCGGCAGTAATGCTAGTCTGTAGGCCACCTCTCCAACTCTCTCCAAGATCTCAAAAGGTCCGACATATCGGGGACTCAGCTCCCTTTTAATGCCGAAACACCTGACTCCTCTCGTAGGTGACACTCTCAGCTACACCTGAGCACCCACTCTAAACTCCAAAGGTCGACGCCTTTTGTCGACGTAGGACTTCTGACGACTCTGAGCTTCTAACATCCACTCTCGGGCTAGGGCAAGCCGGGCGATGTCATCCTGTATCTGATCTGGAGTTACTCCATCAGCTCTGCTGGGCTCATCCCAATAGACGCGTGCCATCTTTTATTATATGAAAACTCTACCAGTGGAAGATGATCTGGCCATACATGTCCCCAATCTAATACACACGCCCGGAGCATGTCCTCTAAGGTCTGAATGGTCTTCTCAGACTGTCCGTCTGTCTGTGGGTGGTAGGCGGTAGTAAAGTGGAGACTCGTCCCCAAAGCAGTATGTACCTGCTGCCAAAATCTCGAGGTAAAACGTCCATCTCTGTCAGAGACGATAGTCCTCGGTACTCCATGGAGTCTCACAATGTGTCTGGTGAACTCCTCAGCTAGACGACTCACCGGCCACGTTTCCTTAATCGGAATGAAACGTGCGGTCTTCGTCAGGCGGTCTACCACTACCCAAATAGCATCAAATCTTCTGCTGAGTCTCAAGCTTGTGACAAAATCCATAGATATATCCTCCCACTTCCACTGTGGTACTGGAAGTGGATGGAGCTCTCCTCCAGACCTACGATGCTCAATCTGGACCTACTGGCAGGTCGCGTACTGAGCTACATACCGAGTCACATCGGGCTTCAAACCACCCCACCAGAAGGACCGTCTCACATCCTTGTACATCTTACTCGCTCCAGGATGTACTGAGTATGGGGTAGCATGAGCCTCACCTAGTATCCTCTGTCTCAACTCACTGTCTGACGGCACACAAACGCGATCCTGACGTCTCATCAATCCATCAGCACCAATAGTGAACTGTGGGGCCTCATCTCGAGACATCCTGTCTCGGATCCTGGTCAACGTCGGGCAAGTCTCCTGTTTCTGTCGGATCTCATCCAACAGATCAGGAAGTAACTCCAAGGTAGCCAACTGACTATCAGTATCGGGAAACTGAATCTCTATCTCTAACAAAGCCAAGTCTCTTTGCAATTGTGGTTGTACTGTCAACCGGGCTATCGCCCTCTCCCTATGCGTCTTCCGGCTCAAAGCATCAGCTACCACATTCGCCTTACCGAGGTGGTAAAGAATCTCAAGGTCGAAGTCCTTGATCAACTCTAACCATCGCCTCTGGCGGTTATTCAACTCTCTCTGAGTGAATATATACTTCAGACTCTTATGGTCTGTGAAGATCTGACATGTCGCCCCATAGAGATAGTGACACCAGATCTTAAGAGCATGGACTACTGCAGCCAACTCTAGATCATGTGTGGGGTAGTTTTCCTCATACGTCTTCAACTGCCAAGACGTATAGACTATGACCTTACCCCTCTGCATCAAAACACACCCCAAGCCCAACTTGGATGCATCACTGTACACTACAAAGTCCTCTGTACCCTCAGGTTGTGCTAAGATCGGAGCAGACGTCAAACTCCTCTTCAGCTCCTCAAAATTCTGCTGACACGGCTCGGACCAGACGAACCGAGTAGTCTTCCTTAGAAGAGAAGTAAGTGGTCGGGCGATCAGAGAAAACCCTTCCACAAACCGACGGTAATAACCTGCCAATCCAAGGAAGCTGCGAACCTCCTTAACATTCTTCGGAGGTTGCCAAGAGGACACTAACTCAATCTTCGCTGGGTCGACCTTAATCCCCTCAGCAGTCACTACATGGCCTAGGAACGCCACCTCTGACATCCAGAACTCACACTTGGATAGTTTAGCATATAGCTGACTATCCTGTAGAATCTGCAACACTGTCCTCAAGTGTCCGGCATGCTCCTCTCGACTTCTAGAGTAAACTAGAATTTCGTCAATAAAGACCACTACAAACTGGTCTAGGAAGTCGATGAAAATCCCATTCATTAACTCCGTAAATACTGCTGGCGCATTAGTGAGCCCGAATGGCATCACTACAAACTCATAGTGACCATACCTAGTCCGGAATGCCGTCTTAGGTATGTCCTGATCTCTCATCCTCAGCTGGTGATAACCCGATCTCAAATCTATCCTCGAGAACACTGACGCCCCATGTAGCTGGTCCAGCAGATCATCTATGCGAGGCAGTAGGTACTTATTCTTGATGGTGACCTTGTTCAACTTCCTGTAGTCGATACACAGCCTCATCGATCCATCCTTCTTCCTCACAAATAACACTGGTGCGCCCCAGGGAGAAACACTAGGGTGTATGAAGCCCTTCTCTGCTGACTCCTCTAACTGCTTCTTCAACTCAAGTAGCTCTATTTGTGTGGAATGCTAAGTAACCTCTATCTGGTCTGACGTAGGATCTGGTTAAAATTATCTACTTCTTCTTACTCCTCTCGTGCTTCTAATACGACTTCATATGTACTAACTATGATTTGTACCCTTCCTTAGCCTGTAAGTGAACAACTGCTCGCAACCATTCTCTTATACCATTAATGATATAAGGGGTCATTTTTGACCGTCAATTCTTCCTTTACCATTTTAATTAGATTTACTGACTTGACTTATTCGGTGTTACTTGTACTTGTATCGATTTGACTTTACAATTGTTGTATTTGATCTCTTTAAGGACTTCTCCACATGTCGATAAAATTTATTTGTAACCATGTGGTCATTCTTCTTATATGCCAACACGTCACTACTAATTAACCCTCACATGTAAAGGCTCCGTTGTTACCATTTAGTCTATAGTTGACCTTGTACAATATCATAGACTTACCTTTCTTCTATCTCTTTGTAGTTTGATTTACTTGTTGGAATCTACCTCCTCCAGTTTCTACGTTTATACTCCTTTAGCTCCTTCCATAATCTACACTTCCATTTCTCACTATAAGGCCACTATACTCTTTCCTAGTTTAGCTGCATCATTCATCTGTCGTCAATGAACTCATCAGATTTTCCATGATAGCTCGTAATTACATCTTCGCGATTCCTTTTACCTCGGTCATCAGCTGCTTGCGAGGTTCCGGTGTGAATTGTTGGTGTTGGTAACTTAAGTCCCTTTGAGAGAGGGAAGTTATTACGGCCCTTGGGTATACCACGATCATTTTCCCACACTCTTGTTCCTGAGTTGGTGCTAGATTATAATGTTGCCTTTATAGTGATCCTTTGACTCCGCTTTCAAGATTCTATCATTTGGATATTTGTGTCAAAATCTTTCTTGTAACTCACTTGCCTTATAGAAAGTCACTATGCCTCCATGGTTATGAAATCTACCCTCCACTTTCTGGCTAATCCATAAGCTTCAGTTGTGCGGCTCTTTAAGTCCTCATAGTTGGTTTGACGACATCTCTCTTCGTAACTCTTAGGTTATCAGTGTCTAGGTGGACCCGCTTGATTAGGATGCCGACTTAATTTGCCAATAGTGGCCATATTCCGCCCTGCTTCTAACAACAATCTTCATATTTTGGTCTGTCGGTAAGCTTAAATTTATTATTTCTTGTTTGGATTGGTGCTAAACCTTACTTTGACTTTCATTACTATGATGGTTTTTGACGGTCAAAGTAAGGTTTAGTATGCACATCTTATGTGCATTAGCTAACTAACCAAATATAAGCAAAATGATAACAGCACATACACAAACAGAAACAAAAATAAACAAACAACATGCTGGCACTCAACCAATTATTATCTGTTATTTAAGTGATTCACATTATTCAATTTAAGTTGTGGCACGAGAACTATTATTAGTTCTCGCCTCCGTTCCTTATCCAACTGGTGTAGGTATAGCTGACTTCCTTTGGTAGCATCACTACAAACCATGTGTGGACTAGTCCCGAAAGAAACCCCCAGCGCCCTGCGAGCTACTGAGCGGAATGCCACCGCCCGTTACTCTTAGGCCAAAATACAGGTCGGTATTTATATATCACAACCTATCTCTCTAACATGTCAATCACACACCACCATCATCATTTATACTCATATTTAGCAGTCAGCTAAGTAAGCCCAAAGGACTTACCTGTTATAACGCTCGACTCTTTAGTAATCACTTGCTCTGTAACTGTACCCACTCAGTTGCCTGTTAAAGGCGATAAGTGTATTAGCACACTTTCACGTAGATAGAAGTCTAAAACTTCTGAAATTAATTAAGTATTAAGACGTACTAGTTACATTATTAGTTTTAGGGTAAAATGACCATTTTACCCTTCGTTCTGATTTTCTCGAAGACCCTAAAATTCATGTCCAAACTCCTATTTGAAGTTCTAAAATATATCCTAACTCTTAGAATTTTATTAGGTGCGAAACAGACATTTTTCCTATGTTTCTATTTTCCGGAAGAACCGAAAAAGGCTTAACTTCGGCTCTAAATATAAAATTCTTAACGGCTTATAAAATTTCCGAATTTAATATCTAGATCATCTATGAGGTTCTATCTAGCCTTAGAAGAAAGAATTTCTCCAAACTGTTCAGCCGATATTTTTATAATAATTCCCAAAGTCGGTTCCTCACTCTACTTTCTTATACTTAGTCAAATTTATAAGTTTAATAAAACTGCTCAACTACCTAACTTCGGGAGCTCGTAACTTTCAATCCGACCGTTCATTTCTCCCCAAATTTTAATATGATAAACTACATATATCCGTCTACAACATATCCAAAATTCAACGGTGGATCTTTATCCAAACATTTTATAATTGATCGACAAGATGGGCTGTTCGAAACCTAAAAGCTGAAGAACTTAAATTAAAATTACAGCAGCCTTTGCCTTCTACTTTATGAAAAATATTCAGCAGCTCATTAACGTTATGTTATTTATGCTTAGGGCTCAACAACAGCAGTTCACATACACATGGATGACAGTGAAGTTGAAGAGAGGAGGAGCAAGCTTACGGAACTGCAGTCCGGCGATAAGGGGTTAGCGTTTCCGGCGGCGATGGATCCGGCGGGGAGCGGCGCGGTTGGTGCTACTGCAGGCCAGGAGCAAGGCGGTCAGCGGTCCGGAACGGAGAAAAGAAGGGCGAAGAGAGGGAGGCATGTACTTACCAACCCACTGCGGCGGTCGGCGGGGTCTGGCGGTCGACCGAAGGCGGCAGGAGGCCGACTGGGTGGCGCGGCGCGGCTGCAGAGAAGCGGCGGTTTAGGGTCCTCGGCTCGAACAGAAACAGAAGAAAACGAGGGAGGCGGAAGGAAGGAGAAAGGGAGAAGCGGCTCACCTGGCGGCTCTGGGTGGTCGCGGCGGACGGCGCTGTCGGCTCCGGTGGACGGAAGACCCTGGTGGTGCTGCTTCAGAGGATACGTGAAAAGAGAGGGGCGGAAGCAGAAGTACGGTAACGAGGTGCGGCACAGGATTAGATTTAGGTTAAATTCTTAATTAGGGTTAGGTTTAATTAGGAGTTAATTAATGGGCTTAGAAAAGTGGGCTGGGCCTAGTAGCGGTTTAAATCTCGTCTCTCCCTTTACCCATGATCCGTAACTCGTTAATTGAGTGCGAAAGTTTATAAAATACGGAATTAAGTTCCGTATTTTATAACTTATTATTATTCTAATTTTTCGTACGTAAATTATTTCCGGTCATTTAATTTATCATTTTATGCGAATATAGGTCACATAAAATGATATAACGAAACTCGTTTATTTTACTTATTTATTGTTTACGATTGTCGCATGGGACCTTGGTTAATATCCGTTTACCGGAACTTAAATTTTCGGTTATTACATCAGTGCCCCCTTAAAAGAAGTTTCGTCCCGAAACTTAGAACGTCTCTCCTACTCACACGTTTCCTCCGGTACATTTTAGTTCTCTCGACAAATTTCTACTACGCAACTACTCAAGTATCGAACAAACAAGTATCACAAAGGAGAAACAGAACACTCAAAACAATATGAAAACCTGAAAGGTCAAACAACACAACATCCGAGTACTAACTCGTCAAACAGAAGTAACCTCTAACCCCGTAAAGAACTCGGGGTAGTTACGTCTAACACTCTCCTCAGTCTCCCAAGTGGCCTCATCAGCTCCTCTCCTAGACCACTGGATCCTCAGCATAGGTATCTCCTTGGATCGCAGACGTCTGGTGCTGCGTTCCAAGACAGCCACTGGGTACTCTACAAATGTATGGTCAGGTTCAACTGTCAGATCCTCATGGCTGATGACGTGTCTCGGGTCCGGAATGTACTCTCTCAACTGAGATACATGAAAGACCGGATGGATACTCTCTAGTCTCGGTGGTAGTGCTAGTCGGTAGGCCACCTCTCCAACTCTCTCCAGGATCTCAAAAGGTCCGACATATCGGGGACTCAGCTTTCCCTTAATGCCGAAACGCCTGACTCCTCTCGTAGGTGATACTCTCAACCACACCTGAGCACCCACTCTAAACTCCAAGGGTCGACGCCTCTTGTCGGCGTAGGACTTCTGACGACTCTGAGCTGCTAACATCCGCTCTCGGACTAGGGCAATCCGAGCGATGTCATCCTGTACCTGATCTGGAGCTACTCCATCAACTCTGCTAGGCTCATCCCAACATAACGGTGTACGACATCTCCGCCCGTACAAAACCTCATAAGGAGCCATCCCAATAGATGCGTGCCAGCTATTGTTATACGAAAACTCTACCAGTGAAAGATGATCTGGCCATACCTGTCCCCAATCAAGTACACATGCCCGAAGCATGTCCTCTAAGGTCTGAATGGTCCTCTCAGACTGCCCGTCTGTCTGTGGATGATAGGCGGTAGTGAAGTGGAGACTCGTCCCCAAGGCAGTATGTACCTGCTGCCAAAATCTCGAGGTAAAACGTCCATCTCTGTCAGAGGCGATAGTCCTCGGTACCCCATGGAGTCTCACAATGTGCCTGGTGAACTCCTCAGCCAGACGACTCACCGGCCACGTTTCCTTAATCGGAATGAAACGTGCGGTCTTCGTCAGGCGGTCTACCACTACCCAAATAGCATCAAATCCTCTGCTGAGTCTCAAACCAGTGACAAAATCCATAGATATATCCTCCCACTTCCACTGTGGTACTGGAAGTGGGTGGAGCTCTCCTCCGGACCTACGGTGCTCAATCTTGACCTGCTGGCAGGTCGCGCACTGAGCTACATATCGAGTCACATCGGGCTTCAAACCACCCCACCAGAAGGATCGTCTCACATCCTTGTACATCTTACTCGCTCCAGGATGTACTGAGTATGGGGTAGCATGAGCCTCACCTAGTATCCTCTGTCTCAACTCACTGTCTGACGGTACACAAACGCGATCCTGACGTCTCATCACTCCATCTGCACCAATAGTAAACTGTGGGGCCTCATCTCGAGACATCCTGTCTCGGATCCTGGTCAAAGTAGGGCAAGTCCCCTGCTTCTGTCGGATCTCATCCAACAGATCAGGGAGTAACTCCATGGTAGACAACTGACCATCCGTATCGGGAAACTGAATCTCTATCTCCAACCAAGCCAAGTCCCTCTACAACTGTGGCTGTACTGTCAACCGGGCTATCGCCCTCTCTCTAGGCGTCTTCCGGCTCAAAGCATCAGCTACCACATTCGCCTTTCCGGGGTGGTAAAGGATCTCAAGGTCGAAGTCCTTGATCAACTCTAACCACCGCCTCTGGCGGTTATTCAACTCTCGCTGAGTGAATATGTACTTCAGACTCTTGTGGTCTGTAAAGATCTGACAGGTCGCCCCATAGAGGTAGTGTCGCCAGATCTTAAGAGCATGCACTACTGCAGCCAACTCTAGATCATGTGTTGGGTAGTTCTCTTCATACGTCTTCAACTGGCGAGACGCATATGCTATGATCTTACCCCTCTGCATCAAAACACACCCCAAGCCTAGCTTGGATGCATCGCTGTATACCACAAAGTCGTCAATACCCTCAGGCTGTGCTAAAATCGGAGCGGACGTCAATCTCCTTTTCAGCTCCTCAAAACTCTGCTGACACGGCTCAGACCAGACAAACCGAGTGGTCTTCCTCAGAAGACAAGTAAGTGGCCGGGCAATCAAAGAGAACCCTTCCACAAACCGGCGGTAGTAGCCTGCTAAACCCAAAAAGCTGCGAACCTCCTTAACATTCTTAGGAGGTTGCCAGGAAGACACTGACTCGATCTTCGCCGGATCGACCTTAATACCCTCAGCAGTCACCACGTGACCTAAGAAAGCCACCTCTGACATCCAAAACTCGCACTTGGATAGCTTAGCATATAGCTGGCTATCCTGTAGAATCTGCAGTACTGTCCTCAAGTGTCCGGCATGCTCCTCCCGACTCTTAGAGTAGACTAGGATGTCGTCAATGAAGACCACTACAAACTGGTCTAAGAAGTCAATGAATATCCCATTCATCAACTCCATGAACACCGCTGGTGCATTAGTGAGCCCGAATGGCATCACTACGAACTCATAATGACCATACCTAGTCCGAAATGCCGTCTTAGGTATGTCCTGATCTCTCACCCTCAACTGGTGGTAACCTGACCTCAAGTCTATCCTCGAGAACACGGACGCTCCATGCAACTGGTCCAACAGATCATCTATGCGTGGCAGTGGATACTTGTTTTTGATGGTTACTTTGTTCAGCTCTCTGTAGTCTATGCACAGCCTCATCGATCCGTCCTTCTTCTTCACAAACAACACTGGCGCACCCCAAGGAGACACACTGGGGCGTATAAAACCCTTCTCTGCCAGCTCCTCTAACTGCTTCTTCAGCTCAAGCAGCTCTACAGGTGCCATACGGTACGGGGCCTTCGAGATAGGTCTCGTGCTCGGCTCCAAGTCAATGCTGAAATCCACGCTCCTCTGTGGGGGTAGCCCTGGCAGGTCGTCACTGAATACCTCTGCAAACTCGCATGCAACAGGTATCTCCTCTATAGTCAGGCCCTTGCTTTCCTTCATGGCATAACACCAGAAGGCTTCGCAACCTTGGGCTATCAGTCTCGCTGCTCTCACTGCACTGATAACTGTACCTGACTTTCCGAGGTCCCAACCTCGGAATATTACCCTATGACCCTCCTCCGTGGCAACGGTCACTGTCCTCCTACCAATGTCTAAGACTGCTCCGTGTTTCCTCATCCAGTCTATCCCTAAAATGACGTCCTCATGAGCTAAGGGCATGACTAGAAAATTAACTAGCCAGTCTCGATCTCCCATGCGAACAGGACATCCAAAGATCTCTCTAGTCCCTCTTACCTTACTCCCATCAGGTAAGCCTATCGTAAAAGGTATCCCCTCTACAGTAGCTAAGGACAACCTATCTACGCATGCATCAGATATGAAGGAGTGTGTAGCACCCGTATCAAATAAAACTCGTACAGGTAAGTCATGAATCTGGATCGTACCTGTGGCAGTAGGTGCATCTGGCTGATCAGCATCTCTCAACTCAAACACTCGTGCCTGAGCTCCTCTAGTATCAGTCACACTACCCCGTCCTCTGCCCCGACCTGATCCCTGCATAGAACTCTGTGGTGGTGTGTGTCCTGGAGCTCTGTAAGACTGCTGCTGACTAGGAGCTCTGTACTGCTGCTGCTGACTCGGAGTCCGGTACTGTGGCGGTCTCTGTACACTCCCTGATAAGCCTGCAGGAGAAGAACCCTGCTGAGATGGAGCCTTGCCCTGACGGCAGAATGCAGCTCTGTGTCCAACCTTGCCACACTGGAAGCAAGTCACTGCTGGCTTTGTGCAGTTCGATCGGATATGTCCATAACTATTGCAGTTGTGGCACTGCAAACTACCAGCTGAAGTCTGACCAGTAGCTGTATGGCTCTGTCGCCCCTGAGTCTGTCCTCGTCCAAAAGCAGCTACTCCTGAACTACCACTGGCATAACCTGTCCTCTGCCGCTTATCCGGCCTGTCAGACTGAGCAGCTCTCCTAGACCCTGGTCTGTCTCTCTCATACGCAGATGCTCTATCCTGATAGTCTGACAGAGTCTCACAGCGAAATCCTGCCAGATAAGACCGAGTGCTCTCTCTCAATCTCCGGGAAAAGAGATAGACATGCTGCTCCTCAGGAGGTGCAGCTGGTCCAAGCAGTGTCAGTTCCTTCTGGAACTTCTTGATGGCAGCGGCGATCGGAACGTCCTCAAATCCAGCCTCAATGAAGTCCTGGAATCTCTCTCTCCTCAACGAAACAGGGCAGTATCTGTCTCTAACAATGCTCCTCATCTGCTCCCAAGTGGTGACTCGACTACGCATGGTCCGCCACCAGGAATGAGCATCTCCAGTGAAGCAAGTCTGCACCAAGTCTACCTGTCGATCCTCTGGGCAGCGTATCGCCTCTAACGCAGTCGCTACCTGCCCAATCCAGTGCTCTACCTCCAATCCTATCTCTCCATTATATGAGGGGACCTTCTGAGAGTTGAAAGCCTTCAACCACTCATCTGGCCTAGGTGCTCTGGTCCCAGTAGGCGCTCTATCAGCCACAACTCTCCTCTCAGGTACAGCTGGCACCTGAGGCGCTTCCTGTGTCACCTGGACAGATCTAGCCGGTACTGGTGGTACCTGGGTAAGTCTCTCTGTCCTAGCAGCCTCCTCCCTACGCTCAACATAGGCTCGGTACTCTCTGTACTCAGTCGCCCCAATGGAAACACGCCCTGACTCTGTCGAACGTGCTCTCTGTGCTCCAGATCTAGCAACGGTCTCATTCCTGACCTCAAGACCAACACTCTCAGCTACTTCCTCCACTCCAGCCTCTGGCATGATCACTGCTGGGGGATCCTCTCGTGGAGCTCGACCTCGGCCTCGGGCTAGTGGGGGTCTACCTCCACGGCCGCGTCCTCTAACTGTAGGGGTCCTATCTCCCCTACCTGGTCCAGCTGGAGGGAGAGGTGGACGACCTCTGCCTCGACCAGTAGCTAGCGTAGCTCTAGTACGTGCCATCTGTACAAGAATAAAAACTATAATTACTACTAGCTGAAAGTCCAAAAGTCCAACTACAGTAACCTAAAGTCCAACTAAGCACACTGAGATCCGCGGTAGTAGTGGTGGTCAGCCGTACTTTTCTATTCCCAACCAGACTATGCATGCATTTAAAACCAAAAGTTTTCTTTTTAAAACTCAGATCCCTTTTCGGGTTCTGCTTAAAACTTATTCGGTCTTTCAGAAGATTTCAAGTGCCATTGTTGCCAACCTAGAGCTCTGATACCATGTTGTAACACCCCGAATTCTCAGAACTCGGAGTATTACTGGTTAGGACCTCACAATGGGTCCCGACCTCAGTTTGACAACAACATTACTAGGACCTTGCAACAAGACACAAATAAAGAAACCGAAATTCATAAAAACATGTTTTTAGAGTAATGAATGCAACAAAGTCTAGCAGCCTACAGTACTTAAACAAAAGAAAAGAACAACTGTCTTAACCAAAAGAAAGGAAAGACAAACAAC
>BSUD01000104.1:29919-48351 GCA_033239045.1 Fagopyrum esculentum | reverse complement strand
TGTAGACAGTCCTGCTAAAATGAATTTTCAGCTTCATTAGTGAAAAAAGTACAGGAATTTGTTAAACACAGTCTAATTTGGGTAAACACTCCATAGGAGTTGTTTGACCTTAGTATGCTTGAGAACAGCCGAAACAACACAAGAATGATCGCTTGCAGCTACGTAAACGGTGAGCTACGTTCAAGGGAGAAGCTTGGTAGTCTGATTGCAACACTTCAATCTACTGGAGCTGATATCATTAAGCTTGTCATGGATGTTTCTTATATCACGGACGTCGCCCCTGTCTTCCAAATGCTGTCCCACTGTCAGGTACTTCACATGAAATTCTATCATACATTTCACTATAAGTGCTGTTTGGATGTACTTCACCAATAATGTAGTATTTGTTGGTATTAGTCTTTTTGAGACTTGGAAATTTGTCAATTAGGAGCATTAAAGAGGTTTCTTATAAAGGGAATTCTCCTTTTATTGATTGATTAATGATTGTTTTGAAATATGAGTTTAATAATGTATATTAAATATATATTATATTGAATCAAAGACTTGGGGTCTTGGGTCTTGATCGAGTTGATGTATCCTTATCAGAACAATGCTTTCGGAAAAATCTATAAATTCAGAACAACACAGATTGCTGCCTGAATCGATCATGGGCTTTGTTGTATCCTTAGAAGTGATTTGCTTGAAACCCAACAATATTCGTGTTATATAATTTATGACATCCAAAAAGATCCTAAGCTACATTAAATTTGTGGGTTTGTTGTATATGTAGCTAAAATCAGTGTGTTTTTGAGCTGCAGGTGCCTTTGATTGCTGCAGCTGTAGGGGATAGAGGTCTTATATGTCAACTATTAGGCCCTAAATTTGGCGGCTTTGTGGTATATGGATCTTTACGCGACAACCCAGTACCCGGTTGGCCAAGTCTTGTAAGCATTAGGCAGGTTTACAAGCCTGAGTATCTAAATCCAGATACCAAAATATTTGGTCTTATTTCAAACCCTGTAGGACACAGCAAAGGACCACTTTTGCACAATCCGGCCCTTAGATACACCGGTTACAATGGCATTTACGTGCCTATGCTCGTTGATAACGTTAAGGAGTTCTTCCAAGTCTACTCTTCCACTGATTTTGCTGGATTCAGGTAACAAATGATCAAATGCAGTTTATCATGTTTCCCCAGGTAAAATCTTCTAACTGATTTTTTTTTTCTCACTGTAAAAAATTGTTCAGTGTTGGCATTCCACACAAGGAAGCTGCTGTGAGTTGCTGTGATGAAGTTCATCCTTTGGCAAAGGTAGAGAACGCGTCGTTGTCAATCATTTGCTGTTGATTTTGAGAGGGAAACTCATAGTATACTGTAAAGCTTACTGTATGCTTAATTGAAAATCAAAGGTGAATTTATGATACAATACTTGCATCTTTTATTATGATTTTTGGTAGACAAAAAGGGAAACTTCACTAGTAAAATACTAATGATGTCCAAATACATTAAAAGATATCCAAGCTGATACTCATCTGTGGTATTTGGTGCTCTTGCCAGTCTATAGGAGCTGTGAACACAATAGTAAGAAGGTCTATTGACGGCAAGCTGATTGGATACAATACAGACTGTGAAGCTTCAATAACTGCAATAGAAGATGCCTTGAGAGGTAAAGCACAGCAAATTCATCCCTACCCTTTTGTCCAATATTAGTTTACAAGTTACCCATTATGTTTGTATAGGGAACGCGAATATCAATGGAGATGCATCACAACCGTCTCCTTTATCCGGGAAAGTTTTTGTGTTGATTGGAGCAGGGGGTGCTGGAAGAGCATTGGCATTTGGTGCTAAGAGTAGAGGAGCTCATGTTGTCATATTCAACCGCAACTATGGTAAACTAGATGACTGAGATTCATACACAACTGTCACAAATCATCACTAAAAAAACAATATAGATATAAAGCCTTTGTTGATGTGTTTAATCAGAGAGGGCAAAGACTCTTGCAGCTGCAGTATCCGGGGAAGCTCTGCCTTACGAGAACATACACACGTTCAGCTCAGACAAACGAATGATCCTCGCAAACTCTTCATCAGTAGGAATGGTACCAAATGTAGATAGAACTCCAATCTCAAAGGTAATCTCTTTTTAGAGCTGAAATGTTGTATCATAATCTTTTGTAACTGATGATATGTACTTTGGTAGGCGGCGTTGAGATCATATGAGCTGGTTTTTGACGCGGTATACACACCAAGAAACACGAGACTCCTGGAGGAGGCAAAGGAGTTGGGAGCCATAACTGTGAGTGGGCTTGAGATGTTCATAAGACAAGCTCTTGGTCAGTTTAGATTGTTCACTGGTGGTTTAGCACCTGAAGAGTACATAAGAAAGTTGGTGATGGAACAATTTTAATGGCTCACAACATAAACAAGGAAGCTAACTGTGTACATCAGAGCCTCTTTGATGTTGTGGGTTATACTTATAGAGCCTCACAACAATGCAGGCTTCCTTCACAAAATATTATTAGTGTTTGTTGAAGTTCTCGGGTAATTGTTGCAAAAACTATATGGTAGGCAAAAAAATATGGCCGGAAGCTACTCAGTTATCAGAGCCAGGTTTCGATCCTGGGATCTGTGGGTTATGGGCCCACCACGCTTCCGCTGCGCCACTCTGATTTGATAATAATTTTAATCTCTTTTGGTGATAAAAGGTTTTGGGTAAAATTGGCAACAGTAAACCAGGGGTGGACACAAATCCCGAACTTGTCCAAAAAAAATATATGGAACAGGATACAGGTGTTAACTTCTTCATCCAGCTAAACCCGTCCCGTATATACTAAATGGACGTGAGATGAACCCAATTTCATGTCATTCCGTATCGTGTCCACCTAGAGGTGTCAAACGGGGTCAACGGGTTGGGTTCTGGTCAAGACACAACAAGCTCGGGTTGAAATGGGTCGGGTCAAAGAAAGGCTTGGTTAATAACCGGATTGGTTTGGGCCGGGTATCGATTATTCGGGTTATAACGGGTTATCGGATAGCCTCGGTTCTCGGGTCATAACGGGTCGGTTTAGCTCGGTTCCTGATAGTGGTGTCAAACGGTGTCAACGGGTCAGTTCGGGTCGGTCACAACAAGTCCGGGTTCAAACGGGTCGGGTCAAAACAATCTCTCTCTTTTTAGCGGTTTGTTTCGGGTTGGGTCGGTTTGGATCGGGTATCAATTGTTCGGGTTTAAATGGGCCGGGTCAAAACAATCTCTCTTCTTAACGGTTTGTTTTGGGTCAAGTTGGTTTAGCTGGGTATCAGCTAAGCTTAATACCGGTTTAGATCGTGTATCAATTAATTTTATTATGATCAATACCCGGCATATAGTTAATATAATTTTATATTAATCAACTATTACTTTCTTAAACTAGTGGGAAACACAATATATAATTATCCGCGAATACTTGGGTGATTTGTTTGATCGGAATGATTTTAATGTGATCCGTTTAATTAAAAATGACTTTAACCGGATCTGGATATCCGACTGATCCATTTGGTCCATAAATCTAATGTGACTGATCCATTTGATCCATATAACTAATGTGACATATCCATTTGATCCATATATGTTTTTTCCCCCTATTTTGTTTGTTATAAAGTGTACAATAAAATATATCATAGTCAATTAGTCACATAACTTAACTCAAATGAAAGTAAAAATCGTATAATTGATACACTTTTTTTAAAGAAAACTTATTTTTAACACTTTAAGACATATTTTCTCCAATAAGGTAAAAAAGTTAATACTTCAAAAATGTCATCATATATACTTATACAATTATACTATGTA
The DNA here is from genome assembly GCA_033239045.1 of Fagopyrum esculentum. Taxonomy (NCBI): domain Eukaryota; kingdom Viridiplantae; phylum Streptophyta; class Magnoliopsida; order Caryophyllales; family Polygonaceae; genus Fagopyrum; species Fagopyrum esculentum. The sequence goes on along the minus strand of BSUD01000104.1, from coordinate 44,542 downwards.
TTATGCAATATATATTTCTTGTATAGGAAATCGAAAATTAAAGTTGGAAAATAATTCTAATAAGTAACTAGTAAACCATAAGTTAAAATAAAAATTAATTTTAATGAGTTAAAAGTATTGTTATCTTACATTTATCGTGTCGGAGTTGCAGAATGTCATTATAGACTTATAGTTATCATATCGAATATGTAATATATATTTATGTATATATAGACAATATAATGAATAAAAAAGATATCTTTAAAATTACGATTCTTAAAAATTATAGTATGGATTATGTATTTATGTGAAAAACGATTTTAGTCGGTTTGAATAATTATCCGCAAATATTTGGATGTTTTGTTGATCGAAATGATCTTTAATCAGATTTGGATATCCGACTTATAGAATGGATTATGTAATATGTATTTAATATGTCATTATAAACTTATAATATAAACTTATAGTATGAATTATGCCATTATATACTTATCGGGTTACTTTGGGCCGGGTTACTTCGGGCCAGGTTATTTCGGACCGGGTTGCTTCGGGCTATCGGGTCTGTTGTGGGATAATTTTCACGAATCTTATTTGTTTGTGAATGTAAATGAAATTAATCATAAATCATGGATATGATTTTAAAATTAATTGTGGAAAATAAATTTTTAGGTGTATTGTATGAAATTAAACCCCAAAGTATTATATTTACAAAAATGATGAAATGGTGATCAAACTACCACATTTTTATCGCCCTAATAGTGATGGGTACAACTATATTATATAAATACAAAAGTTTATATAATATTGACATGCCAAAAATTATATCACAAGCCCAAAAATCACGATGTTGGATTACAACCCATCAAGTTAGATGCAATCCAAAATATTGAAAATAGTGGGTCGTCAGAACCTTTTGAAATGGGTTGTTATTATGTTAACATATTTAGATGTAACGCCCCAAATTTTTGGCGTGTTCGCAATATTTATCTTTCCTGTTTTTATCGATATTTATTAGCTTAAATATCTCTACGAGTAATTTTACGTCGTAAATTAAAATTTTCGAGTATATAAATATCGCTATATATTATTGTTAATAATTTACGAGAATGACTTCTATATCGCAAAGTATATTTTTGCGAGTTTATTTATACCGTATTTTAAATTCTCGGAAAAAAAAAAAGTCGGGAAGTTTCCGATTCGAAAATCCCGTTCCGAATACTTTCATTTGAGTTTATTGTTTATTTTCCTTTTTCTTCTTTCTTTATTGATTTATTTTTCTCCTCTTTTGGCGCCTAGCGCCCTCTCGTTCTTCCTACTGCTGCCCTGAGTAGTCTCCTCCTAGCCCTATCCCTTATGACTGATATGTTGCCCAGGTGAGCACGTTTCTTTCATCTCTCTCACATAGCAACATCCATCTCTTCTCACCTCTTCATTGTTTCCCTCCATATCCCCCATTCTTCATCTGGTGGCGCCCTCGGTCCTCGCACCTCAACCGAAGCATCGCGACAGCCGCTGCCGGAGCACCCTCCCCATCCCCTCGCCTTGCTTTTCCTTCTCTCCCACAGGAGAACCATTGTGTCTTTACTCCTATGTCCTGGCTCACTCCTTCTGCCCTCTGCAGGCTACAACCCTCGGCATTGACAACCACCGGAGGAGCCTCCAAGCCAAGCCATTGCGCAACCCTGTCCTTCGTCGGGGAACCACCATTGTCGTCCCCTGAGCTCCTCTATTGCGACCCTTGCGAGCCACCACTTCCCAGGCTCGTGTCCTCCGCCGCGAACCCCTCTACAACCCTTCTTCACACCACCGGAGCCACTGATATGTGGCCACCACCTCCAGTCGAAAACGTCGGGGCAACCGACGCCTTCGACCTCCTTCTCCTCTTCTCTTGCCGTCGAATCACTGAGGGAAACGAAATGGCCTCCCCTGCGACCGTCGAAGCCGCCGGAGCCACGCCTCCCCCGCCAAGCAGCAGCCGCCGCCTGCCTGGTTGAGCCTCGTCGGAGCAACGCAGTGTTCTCCTGCCCAGCGCCGCTTCTGCAAGTTCCTCTTTCCCCAGCCCCTGCACGAGACCTAACGGGTGATAAGAAAACCCTTCTTGAATTTTGTAATCGTCCCCCCTATTTTTGTGTTAATTGCAAATGGAGCCCAATGTTTTGTAATTACATTTTTAACCCAAATTTTGGAAAATTGCAGATCTACCCTCTATTGACTTAATTACAGATTTGACCCAAAATTTGTATTTGCAGTTTTGAACCTATGTTTTGGAATGTGAGAAATATAACCTCCTGCAGAAATTATTACATAAAAGGACCCATGTTTTGTTATTTGCGGTTTATAATCCACATTTATGAAATTATATACTTTGCCCGGAAAATGTGTTAGTGGGTTTTAACTTTGGATATTTTCGTGTTAGTGGGTTTTAACTTTGGATATTAATTGCGGTTTATGGCTCAAAGACTTAATTACGGGATTTTAAAGTTGACTTTGAAAACGAGTTTACCTTGGGTTTATGATGTTATACAATTTCCCGGAATATATAGTTACGGTTTTTAACTTGAGTTTTAAAAGTGGGATTTTCCTTATATTCATATATGTTCTTATTCCGTTCAAATTTAGCTTATAAGCTAAATTTGTTTAGTTTGGTGCTAGGTTCGGAAGCGCCCCATAGAAGGCCCAACAAATCCATACTCGACATCCGTTGATAGTTTTCCGTCTTTGACCTCGTGTAAGTACCTTTCTCGATTTAGTTATGTTTAGCATTAGTATCATGCTAGGTTAGATATAACATAACTTAGAGTGAATACCAAGTAGTGGTTATGAACCTTAGGTGAGTTTTGAGGATTTATGATTGTGCTAAGACTTGAGGTGTTTGATTATCTTGTGAGGTTGTTATAAGGCTTTAAGTTATAGGGTTGATCTTGTAAGCGTTTTGAGGCTCGAGGTTGGGGTTGTATGATTTTGTGAGATTTTGGAGTTTAGGTTTGGCTTATCCTAGCATGTGGTTTGATGGTTATGACCTTGTGAGATCGTGAGGACTAAGAGTTGTTATCCTAGCATGGTCATGGGTTATGATCTTGTGAGATCATTGGGACTAGAAGTCTAAGGACTTCTAGCATGTGAGAGAGATGCTGATCGTGTGCCTTTTTACAGGCGTTGAGTGTCTTCCTGCGGGAAGCTGAGAGCGGGATATAGCGGGATTATCTTTGGGACGAGGTAAGTCTTCGGACTTACTTAGCTCGTATTCTTTGTATTAGCATTATTGTGTGTTGGGTGGTGTGTGTTTATTATTTTACTGTTTATAACAACTAAACCGGAAATAGGATTACCGACCTTTATATTATTTGGCCCAAGTGTATGATAACGGGCGGTGACATCACTGCCTGGCTCCCCGTGAGAGCTAGGGGGATCTCGGCGACTGGCCCGTGCTGGTTAGACGGTCGGAGGCATCCGACCGTTCCATTGCCGGAAGAAGGGACCGAGGCGAGTTTCGGAGGATTCTCGTGTCACAAAAGAAGTTGAACTAGAACGGGATATGACTTAATAAATAAAGATAATAAACCGGATTTGTGTGCTTTGAGTATGTTGTGTGACTGTGTTGAATTAATTGTGTTTGTGCCTTTCCCTTTAATTCTAATGCTTCGAATGTGAGCTAACGGTTTTATACCGAATGTTGTAGTTTGCCTTGCAGGTTAGGCATGCTCCGAGAGATCCGGAAGGGTGGGCAGCCGGGGCCCGTACATTTTAGGAAGGGTTTTGTTTGGAGTCACGTTTGGAGTTTTGTATATTGTATTATTGTATGCCGCATGTATGGCGTTTGGTCTTTGTAGTTGTTTTCGGCTGAAGTCCGTTTTTTGTTTTCTTTTGGGTTTTCTTACATTGCATAAAATGTATTTCGGTTTTGGCCTATATTTGTGCCTTGTTGCAAGATCCGGTGAAATTGTTGTCAAGCTAAGGGTCGGGACCCATTGTGAGGTCCCAACCCGTAGCGCCCCGAGTCCCGCGAATTTGGGGTGTTACATTAAAGAACAAAAGCCCAAATCATTTATTAAAGAAAATGGTTAAACAAAAAAAATACAAATTATACATTTGTATGCTTGTATTTCCAACCTTTGAATTAATGGGATATCAACTTCTCACTTAAAAAGAAAAATAAGAATATGAGGTGATTTTAATCAATTAAATCACTTTAATATGGCTTTGACTATTTTCCAATAAAGACTATTCAATGGGCTTGTTACTTGCTACCAAAGGATGAAATAAGGGTGTTATGAACTTATGGTGACCCTAATAAAGTGTTTTAAATTAGAGATTGACCATCCTTAGCCTTGACCATTGTATGTATTCGGATGATTACAATTTACATTAAAATGCTGGAAAGCCAAAAGATGAAAACGGTTTTAGAGCATTTATTTGCATAATCAATTGCAAATATTAATTTGTCTCTGTCATCTTCCTCCATAAAATTATAAAGAGCATTTGAGACTATGATGCTAAGGGTCTTCAAACATTCCACAAGCTCAACAAAAAAATAATGGCATCCTCAAATACTTTGTAAAGTAGAATGGAAGAAGTTGAGAGCACATCCAACAAAGAGTAAGGGAGAAGCAAACCAAAGAAATGAAGACCAAAATTGTAGATGGTTCAAAACAAATACTTCATCTACTACACCAAATAGCGATAGTTGGATTGGAAATGGAACTCTGTCAACGCTACAACCACACATGAAGCCCAATGATCCAAAAAGGAGTCAATTCAAGCGCTACACTAAATCTACCATATGGAAGCTCGAACAGATTCAAGTGGATTGCGGTCTGGAGAATCCAAATGGTGACATGGAGTTATCAAATTATATATTTGACATCCCTTGTGCAAGTGTTTTGGAAGATGTCAAATGTATCAAGCTTACATGAAGACTCATACAATGGAAGATGAACATGTGAGGAATGTACCATGAAAAGAGAGAAAGCTCATATGAAGGGATTGGAAGGAGATAAGGAAATATGAGGAAGAATCCATGTAAAAGAGATGAGGCTATTGTGACGGGATTTAAAAAGGCAAGAAATTTGAGCAAGTGGCCATGGAAAGAAGAGGAAGCTAATATGAACGGTGATTCAAGGAGAGGTATAAAAATTTCGATCGATATAAATCAAGTCAAAAGTCAAGAAAAGTGAGGCCACACGAACCCAAAACTATTAAATTTGAAGGCAAAGGGTGGTGCTTTTTCGTCTACAACTTCCAACCGGTCTCGTCAAAGTTTTGTCTTATTGGTGTTTGAATGTGTTAAATGGATTTTATATAATCCACATGGATTTGAATTTATGTGGGCGGTTCAGGTTTAAATTGGACTCAACGGTAGTATGTGAAATGCTTCAAGGTGAAAAAGTGTGAATAAAGTATAACGGAGAGGATGCAGACCAACAATCCTTCGGTTAAGTTATAGGTCGGTTCTTCAAAGTTGTCAAAGAGATCAAGCATATAGAGACACTGATACAATGTTAGACTTCCTTATGGTATCATCAAAGAAGTGTGAGAAATTGACCGTGAAGAAGAGGAAGCTCATGTGAATGGTCATCCAACCAATGGGTAGAAGAAGTAATGTTCGGCAATACCTTAACTCCAAAAGCGAAGAAGAGATCAAAAAATAAATCAAAGTTTAACAAATTCAAAGATGGAATGTAACATTCTTTCGTCTACAACTTCCAACCCAGTCTCTCTCAAAAAAGTGTGTTTCGCATGGAATCTGAGACAACTATTTATACAGTGAAGGATAATCCATGTCAAAATGAGTGGTTGAAGAAATTCTTATGTTCGGTGCATCAAGATGGAAGCAAAAATGTGCACTAGTTGGGAAAAAGAAGACTTAAGTCGTCGTCGGTTCAAAGATAAATGTGTTCCAAGCCATGCAGGAATCGAGGGCAAATGAAAAAGCCATCACATAAAAATTGCTACCTTGTAGTTGGAGTTCAAACGGTGCATTCGCAACAAAAAAAAAATTATGGAGAATGAGAAAAGTTATAGAAAATTTGAGACGGAGAATGTGAAGGTCAATTTTGTTGCAAAGTTCAAAAGTAAAAAAAATCAAGAGCAAATGGACATAAAGTCGATTGCAATATGTTGTGAAGCACAAAGCGAGTGAACCCAAGTGATAATAAATAAAAAAAATAAAGAAAGAAAGAATTACGTATGATTTGATCCTACTAAAGGGTACGTAGGAAACTCAATTTCATGATTTTTGAGTTCAATCGCAAAATCCCAAGTTTACACCACAGCGGAAACTCAGGCAGAACTACGTGTGGTTTGATCTTCACCAAGGAGTATGTAGGAAATTCAATTTAATAAATAATCGGATTCAATCACAAGTTTCAAATACGTCAAAATTCGATTGTAAAGGTTGCGAACTACGCGCGGTTTGATCCCCGCAAAGAGGGGTACGTAGGAAAGTTGACTATATAAATTGTCAAGTTCAATCGCCAATACCGAGTTAGTGATTTTCTGAAGAAGAGAGATGAACTACGGTGACTTGATTCCGTCTTAAACGGATACGTAGGAAGCTCGGTATAAAGCAAGACGCTCATTGAGTTCGGTCACACCCACAACTCCAAGATTTGTTAAAGTTGAGAACTACGTCTGACTTGATTCCGTTGAAACGGATACGTATGAAACTCGTCGAGTTCAGTCATACCCCCAAACGAAGAGAAGAAAAAGAGAGAGATACTCAACTATTTAATTTCTCATGCGCACATGATAGTCGGATAATTTGGAAAACCCTTCATAGAAGGTGGGTCCGAGTGATTCCGGTGATGCGTAAAAAGTGGAGAAATACAAGTGATAATTGATGCGGATTATAGACAACCCGTCTTAAAAAAATCGAGTTGGAATCCGACATGTGACACATGATGGTCAAAGTCCAAAAAAATAGATATATGAACTACGTAAGGCTTGATCCTTCTGAGGGAAGGTACATAGGCAACCCGTCGGGTGCAACCCAAATACTCAAGAAAAATTCAAGAGGTCGTCCAACGAATAATCGGTATTATTTTGGAATCGTGAGGATACAACGAATAAGGGTCGAATTTTAATAAATATATTTCAATTGAAATGTGTTACGCAATTTTATTTTCTTTTAATATTTTTGCCTAACAGGGTCACTTTGGGTCGGGTTACTTTGGGCTGAGTTACTTCAGGTCGGGTTATTTCGGGCTACCGGGCCACTCGAGTCTGGCCACTTCGGGCTATCGGGTTGCTTCGGGTTGGGTTATTCGGACAATCGGGTCATTCGGGCCGATTACTTCGCGTCATTTATTACCTCGGGTTAAATCAGTTTCAAGCGGGTCGGTCTCGGGCATTCTTTTTTTCAAAAATTTCAGGGCTAGGTCGGGTTCGGATTCAGACTCATCGGGTCGGGTCAACTTTTGTCAGCTCACCCGTAACCTAAAACCTTTGAATTTTTTAGAATAAATTAGGGAAATGAGATCCTTTATATATTGCTTTTGTAAAATGGGCCTCTAGAGATTATAATAAAAATTAGGCCTATACCTAGGAAAATAGGACATAATTGAAATGATGGTACTACACAATATTTAAATATTGATGGGATGTTTACTATTCATACTTTTTGGGTTTTTTAAATAAAGTGAGGGAGACTCCCACTTAATCTTTGATATGTTAGGTGTGTTATTTATTTTTTGGGTATTGTATGACGAGACTAGGTTGTTATTTTTTGGGTATGCTAGGTGTGTTATTTATTTTTTTGTGTTGTATGACGATTTATGTTTGATTACCCAAAATTCCGATCTCAAAATTAGGATATGCACTTACCATGTTCGATCTACTACATTGACAATCATACGAACAAACCATTTATCCAAACATATCAATATCTTAAAAAACACTTACCCAAAATTTGTTAAAATGTTGGATATGTTTTATAGTTACCCAAAATGTGTTATATTTAAAGTGATATCGTGGATATGTTTTATGGTTACCCAAAATGTGTTATAATGATCAAATGTCAAGCGAATTTTTGGGTAATGACCAAATGTCATTTGATATTGATGTTTGTATACAATATCGAGTTTTGAAAATTTTGGGTATGACAAATTTAAATTGGGTATGGATTTTGTATTAAGTGATGTTTAAATTGTGTATAAATATAAAATATTATTTATGGATATTGTTTTATATTGATATTTGATTTATTGGGTATATTGTTTTCGAGTATGTTTATGTACTTTGACAAATTTATTTTTGGGTATGATTGTGACATTAGTTGGGTAAGCAGATTTTTGGGTAAGCTGATTTTTTATGGGCAAAGGGCTGCGTTTTTTTGGCCCCCAAATTCCCTCCAAATGTCAATCAAAAGTGTCACAGTCAGCACTCACATCAACCATCACTCACTTTTGTCAACTTTTTGTCCTATTTATGAATTAGTCTAATAAAGTAGGAGCTCTATTTCTCAATTTGTAATTGGTAGGACCCTAAATTTTAACTCTATAGTGTAAAAGGCTATAAATGCCAATTCAACCAATTTTTTACCCTCCCTCGATTATTATTTTTCCACAAAATCTCCAACTTACTTATTTGATTTATTTCTATAGGGTAGACTACACGATATTTTTTCCAAAATAATAAAAAAATGAAAATTTTCCAAGATTAGGTACGGAGTAAAACTTATTTTGAGAATATGAAGGATTTTCGGGTCGAAGTAGACCCGTCGTTGAAAACTACGAGTTATTCATTTTCGGAAAAAAAAACCCGACTACACGACCACTCTTTTTAATCAATTGTCCTAAATTACAATTATACACAAAACACCCAATAAAATCATTTTGTTAGCAAAATCACACCTTTAAAGAAATCTATATTAAAATCTCGACAACAAAAAGGTAGATGCATTATCTTTGTTCATAGAGTAAAATAACTATGTAATCAGTTATTGTAGCATTGAGCATAATCAGGGCAATTATGTTTGTATGAAGACAAACTAGGCCCTTCCAATTTTGTATAAAAAGATTTATTATGAAGAAATTAAAGATTCTATTACATATATATTCTTATTCTCACTCTTGCTAATTTTAATTTATTTTCGTGATTAAAGAAGTTATTTACTCTCCATTATCCGTTAAACAAGGAAATAATTTGTAACCTCTCCTTTAACCGTGGGCAATATTTATCATCTTCATTTTTTTTGGAAACACGTTGTTGTAGATCTTCTTCTCTTCCATTTGACATCGATCATTTCTACATGCCGATTTGATCGAGATTTGTGTGTGAATCGATATATCCTCATATTTTCTACTTCGATCATTGAGTTTTTCCTTGCGTATGTAGTAGACAACGAATATTCGTAAATTTTGGGTACTTTTTTGTTGTTAGATTCAGTACTTTGTACCGATGGTATTGTCAACTACTTCAATGATGTGTAGGTTATAAAGATTTGGCATACATAAGTGTACTCAATCACAAACAAAACGCTGACACAAAGTACATCTTCATATCGGATTTTTCACATTGAAAATTGTCCAGTGTGTTCCTGGTAAGTAGTATATTTTATTTGTGTTTTGAATTTTGTGTAAGCTAGTATGATTGTGTACGTATAGTTTTTTTACACAGTTCTTCGGTTGTGGTTTTTTGTATATGGTTATGTAAATGTATTAATGTTTGTACATATGAGTGGGTGTTGTCGGTAGTGTACAATATGTATCTATTATATTGAGCTTATGTTGGATATCTATATTGTGTACATATATGTAGAGTGTTATATTTATCTTCTATTGAGTTTGTATATTTTGAGTGTAGCATATATGTATTGTGTGTACATAAAAAATAATATATATTTTGTGAATGTTTTGGCTGTAACATATATGTATCTACAATATGCACATTTATCTATAAATTATGTATTATGTATTTCTGTGTGTTATGTATCAATTTTTAACCTCGATTTGGCTGTTGACAAACGACAAATAGAAAGTAGAAGAAGACGAATGTTGAAGACGAAGTTCGAAGAGCCGGTTTCTCTGGTTTCTCTGTCGTCGCTCAAAGAAGGACGTTGAACAAAAGCGCTCAAACAGATTCGGGAAATCTTCAATTTTTGGTTACCATAAATTTTAACCAGTTTCTCTTTATTGGCAGTTTATTATATCCAATTTTAATTAACTACCCCCAACTTTCTTGATTAATATCAACATTAATCACCCATTTTATCTTTATTTTTATTTGTTAAAGTGTAGGGTTTTGTATTCATGATACAAAAAGTGTCTTACTACACCAATATTTTGTCGGTCATATCGAAATCCTCCTTTTTTTTTCACCTTAATTACTAGTAGTTGAGTTTTAATAAATTATATATATACGAACCCGAGCTTTGTATATATTATCATATAGATCACTTCTCGAAAGTGATCCTTACCACTTTTTATTTTCAAAAAAATACACATCTAAGGTGGGATCGTTATGTGTTTACTAATTATTACATAATGCTCAATATGCTTACATTCCAAAATTTGGGGTTCACATAGACTATTAATATGTCCCATCTAAGCAAATTTGAATATTGCAGCAACAATCATAATTATGAATCATGGATTAATCAAATCTATACAAATATATAGACAAAGTTCCAATGGTTAGAAACAAAAACTCTAACTTCTAATTTGGTCCAAAATCATTGTAAAAATGTCTACTTACAAAGACGAAGATAGAGTTTAATTCGATGATCTCGGTGATAATATTCTATTTGACGATCTCAAGTATAGTTGTTTGGATTTATTTATAACTTATCTCCGAGTAAGTTTACACTATACTTTAATTCTGTTATTTTATGGCTATATAATAAGAAACATTAGTAATAATGTTTTTGTATTATTCTTACCAATTGTGAATTAGCTTATCATAGAATTATAATTATTGAAATACATCTTGATATCACTAGCTAGTTGAAATGAGATAGTTATTGAAATTGTAGAAATAATATTTTACTCATTACAATGTATTATTCTTACCAATTGTGAATTAGGTTATCATAGAAATTATAATTATTGAAATACATCTTGATATCACTAGCTAGTTGAAATGAGATACTTATTGAAATTGTAGAAATAATATTTTACTCATTACAATGTGTTTGAAAAACTAGTATGGTAATATAGAAGCATGAAATACTAAGGGTATACTCTCTCTTAGCTACCCTTATACTTTACCAATGGAGGAAATAATTTGTTGAAACCTAGTTACAATCTCTCTTGGGGCATAATTTTACGAGTTATATGTCTCAAGAAAAGACTTGATATGATCAGCGATGTTTTGAGCGTCCATTGCAGCTCCATAGAGTCCCCTTCTCGATAGCCCTGCGCAATACAACCCATGCTCGCCCTTCCAATGGTTCGGAAAGTTTGGCTTTGGTAGCCCGTCTTCGTTCAACAAGGACTCGTCTCCCTGTGACCACACACGTTTGCGTCACATCAAAGTTACAAAGAATAAACTGCATTAAGAAATTTTTGGTGGGATAATTGGAATGTTGAAAACCCTAATACAGAGCGGCCAATGAAGGTATGACCGTCCCACTTGGACTTTTCGATAGTTGGAATCACTCAAACAAAATGTGACTACTTACAAAATCCACATTGGAACCGTTTTCTCCTATCGGCTATAGAATGATAAAACAGGTTCCAGCGTGGATTTCACCACTTCAAGTCGTCTTTGTCAAGACTCGTTCATTTCGTTATCGTCTCCTAAATGATATCAGAACTTACGCTTGGAACTCTTCAACCCACTAGCGTTCCTAAACATATAAATAAGATATATATATATGCATGGGATTTGAACATACCAGGAGCCACTGGTTGGTGGAACGACGAAAGCCGGTAGCGAAAATGATAGCATCAAAGGGGTATGACTTGCCATTTTCCAACGTTACTTCGTTGCCTCGTACATTGTCTATTGCCGGCAATACCTGTATGTGAGAAGCTTGGATTTTGGCAACGGTGCCAACATCAATAATAGGGTATTTGCCGTATTTGACCTTCATTAAGAACGGGCCCTCGTCGGGCCTTGTTATCCCATACTTGCCCAGATCTCCATACACCACCTTACTCAGCAACACTAGCAAGCTGTCCACCACGTGTACGGGTATCACTTTCAGCAAACTCAATCCAATATTCACCATCCATCGCTTCATAATGTGAATCTACACCAATCAAAACGTGCATCTTCCATGTCAATATATATATACTCATTCATTTTCCACTGTATTGAACGCGAACTTAAAATGTATCTAATGTGTCAAATAGGGGTGTAATACGAGCCAAACGAGCCGAGCATCAGCATGCTCAAGCTCGGCTCGTTTATAAATGAGTCGAGTCCGAGCCGAGCCTAATTTTTATGCGAGCTTTAAAATGTGTTCATATTCGGCTTGTTTAAAATGCTCCTATAACGAGCCGAGCCCAAACTTTGTACGAACTTTAAAATGTGTTCGTATTCGCCTCGTTTTGAAAATAAACAAGCACGAGCCCAAATTTTATACGAGCTTTAAAATGTGTTTGTATTCGGCTCGTTTAGAAAATAACAAGCACAAACCGAGCTTTTGACGAGCCAAAGTCCGAGTAACTTGTCTCATATTACGACAACAGTGTCAAACATCCTTTGATAGACCTAAACATGTATGACCCAATCTTAGATTTTAGACCTCATTTCTTTAAAATAATCGGTTTACACTAGAGTAAACCGGACCGGACCGGACTTGAAGAATTTTGAAAGTAAAAGATCGAAATCATACGATATCTGTCTCGGGTGCGTCGTGAATCACAGTTGATATTACTAAAATAGATTGCCTATGATCGAATGACGCCTTCATCCCCATTAATATTAGCTGTCCTACAGCAATTATTCACTGAGCAAAACATTTATTCAAAATAGTTATGTATAGTGGAGTACCACATTTTTATATTATTTATATATTTAAATCATAAATCATGTGGTTGTATCATTGTATGATCGATCAAACGTAACGTTTAGTTTACCATGAAGAAGAAAACTCAACTGGGCTTCTAACGACGATGGAAGTGCGGGCGCCGTAGTCGGACAAATCAAGAGCAATCTCCATGCCGGAGTTCCCCGAACCGACAACCATAACCCTCTTTCCGGCGAACTCCTCACCGGTTTTATATTCAGTTGAATGCATAACTTTTCCGGTGAAACTCTCCAAACCCTCGAGTTCCGGCACCGATGGATCACACGTCTCCCCGGTGGCCACCACAAGAAACCTCCCCAAATACTCCTCTTCCCGATCACCGTCGTTGGTGGTGGCCTTCACGCGCCACCTCCCCTCCGCCTCGTCGTACTCGGCTCGAGTGACGGTCCGGTTGAAGAGAGGGGCGATGCGGAAACGGAGGGCATAATCGTCAATGTAGCGGATGAAGTCGGGTCTCGGGACGTAGTTGGGAAAGTGGTCGGGGAATGGCATGTGAGGGAGTTGACAGAAGGGCTTGGGGAGATGAAGGTGGAGACGATCGTAAGACTTGTTCTTCCATAGAGATGCTATGCAGTCTTCCCTCTCGAGCAACACGTACGGGATCGAGTTCTCGGTCAGGCATGCCGCTGTGGCTAGCCCGGACGGCCCGGCTCCTACCACGATCACTAAGCTTTTGGTTGGTTCTTGCATGGTTGGTAGGGGATATGAAGATGACTAGATGACTGACTTGGAGACCCATTTATAATCTTAGGCCGTTTGGTTCCAACTCTGGAAAGTGGAAGGAAAAGTAATTTAGTTCATATCTATATCCATATTCATGAAATTTTATGGAATTATTTTTTATGGTTTAATAAAAAATACACTTACTTCCTCACATTTTATTACCTTATAGGGTATCAAAAGTAATCAAACTCTCATTCAATTACTACAAACCACAAGGAATGATTTCAAAAACTTTAATGAATAAAGGTATACGTATTGACTAGGTTCGTTTCCATTCCATTTCTGATTCCGGAGTTAAAACCAAATGGGCCCTTAGTGTTATCTATTCAAAGATAAGGTATATATTATAGTTAGAGAAGTTATCTTATTATTTTAGATTATTATTTTAGATTAGTTTTTATTTTATATTATCTTGTGTAATCTTTATTATTCTCCCCTAATCTTATTTACTAGTGGTACTATCGATCTAAATGTTGACACCGATCTACATGGGTGTCACGTACCTCTTCTTGTTGTCAATGAAATGTTTCAGTCTTCAACATCGTTGTTCTATCGTCGCTTCGACTGCGGGAGTGTATTGAAATATATGGTATATTATAATTAGAGAAGTTATCTTATTATTTTAGATTAGTTTCTATTTTATATTATCTTGTATAACAATATCTGTGTGTGTTCTACCTCCACCATTTGTTCCTACCAAAAAAAAAAACCTCCACCATTGGTGTGGTTTCCACCATAAATCTATCATTATCTTAATCTCATTAATAACAATTGATTTTTCTATTAATACTTATTAGTTATTACAGTTTTTAATTGAATTTTTCCTCTTGAAATTGATTCCTATTTTCACTTATGACAAAAATACAATAAAAAATAGTTTGAACACTAAGAGGATTGACCATACAATAAATTTATTAAGAGAGAAAATATTCTTTTTATAATATTAGA
>BSUD01000104.1:4826-29590 GCA_033239045.1 Fagopyrum esculentum | reverse complement strand
ACTTTATTTTCTATTTGAAGTAATAGTATACAAAAATCTGAACTAATAGATATTATAATAAAGTATTTTAATACACATAACTATAAAAACAATTTTAGAATATTAGTTCAAAATTTCGATATCATTACTTCGAACGTGTATTTTGTTAGTTAAACTATTGTGATTTATTAAATAGTGCATAAAATATAACTAATAAATTAATAAAATAATAGTAGAATAATTATTAAAAAAAAATATTAGAATAATACTATATAAATATCAAACCAATTAAACTAAAATTATGAATAGAGTTAATAATTATTACAATTTTTCTCATGAATATATAAAAAATATTATCGTACTTTGACTGTAAAATTAGGAAATGATTAAAAAATAGGGCAATTTTGGTAACTAGACCTTTTTAAGAAATTAGAGTAATAACTAGACTTTTTAAATTTTTAATTAAGTAAATATATCTCAACCTTTTGTATTTATTCTCAAACTCTACACACCCTTCTCTTAAGGAGGGGGTACATTTACTAAACACAGAACTAGAAAAAGTCTAGTAAACCAGATTGTTTAAAAAAAAAATATAAGAATTCATCACAATTCTAAATCTCTAATATTGTATACGTGAAATAGAGAAAGTACTATAAAGTAATAACCGTTTATTTTAATAAGAATATTCAATAACCGAAAATATATCTTTAAACTATATATATGGTAAAAAAGACAATATAAACTAACGACAAGTTGACAACTTGTTTCTAACAAGATTATTCGATGAGTAAAAACACTATTTTAATTGTCATCACTTTACAGTTCATCGATCAAAAAGTTAAAAGTAATGTAAATTAATAATTATTTACTATTTGTAAATACAAAATTATATTTTCTGAAGAACTAAGATGAAGAAGGGTAGATAGGGGGCAAGAGGTTGGTGAGTGGCGAGCATTTAACTTGGCGTGCAAATATGATATACCTTCAATTCGGTAATCAAATCTGCTGCGGCCACAACAAGCTAAAACATCCGTCTTTACAATCCACGCCTCCACGGTGTTCAAAATAAACTATAAAAAGTGTATATTTAATAGTTACCCGATCAACCGGATTCAAACCGATGAATTGTCCGACCCGAGTATATATCTTAAGCGATCAGAAGTCAGGGTGTAATACGAGCCGAAAGAGCCGAGCATTGGTATGTCTATGCTCGGCTCATTATAAACGAGTTGTTCTTAAGTTTTAAGCGAGTTTTAAAATCTATTTATATTCGGTTCGTTTAGAAAATGAACGAGTTCGAGCCAAGTTTTTGACGAGCCGAACGTGACCCGAGTCTTGAGTAGTTTGTCTGATACAACAACCCTACTCAAAACGGTTTTGATCCCGTCCGAACATAAATTTACCCGACTTCAAACCCGATTGCCGAATCCATTAAAAATCGAAGTAAACCGTCCCCGAATGATTCTGGAACCATTCTAAAACGATCCGTTATGACCCAAGAATTTTGATGTTACTCGAACCCGTTCTAACCCGAACAATCGGTACTGACTAGACAAATAGTTTAAAAACAAACATGTTTTTTACCCGACTTGATTTCAACCCGAGTTTGTTGTGACCCGAACCCGATATGTCAGTTTGACATCTCTATTGGCTTACTCTCTTGTAATAATGAGTTGTAATATTTGTCCTCTTTTCATAATTTTTTTTTATAATAATGAGTTGTAATATTTGTCCTCTTTTCAGAATTTTTTATAATAATGAGTTGTAATATTTGTCCTATTTTCATAAATTTTTTAGTATTTATCTCCTCTCCATTAAACTTTGATTCTTGATTTCTCTCTTATACTTATGCTTGAGTAGAAAGAAACCTTTGGTTCCTGATTTCTCTTTTATACCTAACTAAAGGATAAATCTAGGGCCATTAAAAATATAGGGAAATCTTGAATAGCACCCCTTTAATTTGGGGTTTTTCAAAGTTTGCCCAAGAATTTTGAAGTATGGTATCTTTAAATTTTTTAATTTTTTTGAAAATTTTCAGTTTCATTAAACATATCAAACACTCCTTATCTTTCATTAAAATAACAAATAAAAGTAAAGAAAAATGTAAAGAAAAAAGAAAGAAAATAAACAAAGTAAATTCAATAATTTTTTTTTCTTACATCGCAGGGAAGGGCTTTCTCCTCTAATTCGCTCGTTGTTCTTCTCCATCCCATGGCAGGGCTTTCTCCTCCGTCACTCCATCGCAGGGCTAGATCTCATTTCTAATCACATCACGGTCCATCTGAAGCTCTCCGTCATATAACATGCCAAATTATGCTCGTTAGAGGCCCTGGAGCTAGAATTTTTGGGTATCCGCCCATGTGTCATTTTTTGGTTAAAGACATCATTTTAACCCTCGGATGTTTAGGGTTTTTGCTCCAAGGCCCGTACTCAGAAACCGTTGAACCTCCTCCTATAAGTTGTAGAATGATCAAAACAATTGTAAAAAAAAAAAAAAAAAAAACTTAGCCGGAAACCTTTGTTCATTGGTAATTGACTAGTCAAGTAACAAACGTTAATTATTTGGGCTATACTGTCAAGAAAAAAACATTTTCTTTGTATGGTATTAAAAGAGTTTACATTTGAAGCTCGGAGAACATTGGGTCTTTGTTGAGGCTACTCAGATGGAGCAACATTAGAGAAACGAGCCCTAACCTTACGATGGAGCAACGGAAGAGAAAACTTCGCCCTGGGATGGAGAAGAGCAATGAGCGAAGTAGAGGAGAAAGCCCCGCCATGCGATGTAATTAGAAAGACTATAGATTTTTTATTTTTTTTTTGCTTTTTCATTATTAAAAGATAAGAAGTGTTTGACATGTTTAGTGTAGATGGGCAAATTTCTAAAAAATATAGAACTTATGGGTACCGTTCAAACTTCCAAAATCTTTTAGACAAAATTAAAAAAAATCCAAACTAAAAGGAATTTCCCAAAAAATGTAAGTATGGGAAGAAGTAAATAACCGACCGTACAAATAAATTACTTTTTCACTCAATTTTGGCAATAGGTCTAAACGAGGTTCTGACTGGGATGTGCAATCCACTGAACCCGGAAGACTAAACGAACAATTATTGGTCTTTGGTATGCGCAACTGCAGTTTGCACATGCATCTTATTCAATCCTTCCAAAATACGTGAATTTTGAATTCGTATTTCTCACGTAACAAGCTTGATTTTGTAAGATATCGAGGTTGATGACAGCCATCCTATTCTCCTACATTAAAAAATACCTACAATGACTCAAATCTGATAACCTTACATATACGTAATCTAATCCGTCTTTGACGAAACTCGTGGTTCACGGCTGGTTAAATCAATCATCCTCGCCACCGCCACCATAATCACCACCACCATAATCATCACCATCATCGTTTTCCTCCACTCCTACGATAGCCTCATCGGGATTACCGTATACGTCGTCATTCTCCATGTCTTCGTCAAGATTTTTACGATCATTTTCCGCTTCCATTTGTTTCAAGTTTTGGTCGGAGAAAAACGAAGCATAAGGCTTTGAAACCTACAAATGAATCGTTTTCGGTTGGCTCGGCCTAGAATGATCAGAACTTATAAAATCAATGGTATAAGCGTAATATACGGACCTGGAATAAGCAATCTCTTGTCTCGGCGCTTTCTATCAGGTTACTCCAATGCTCGTCCCGCTTCAATGTTGATGCAGAGCCTACTACCTAGTTACAGAAAGACGAGATGATTTTGATGAGTATATATTCCACACATTCAAGCTTCTGTAATCGCGGAATACAGCAACAATGGCATACCAGTACGGAAGATCGTGCTCTGGTGATCCCAACATTCATACGGCGAAAATCACTAACGAATCCTATACCTTTGTCTTTGCTTGACCTGACACAAGAGAATATAGCAACATCTTTTTCCCGTCCCTGCCATGACGATCAAATGAGTACAAATCAATACCTCCGAAATCTTAAGGCAGTGATCAGTTTATCACATCACATCTCCAATGATCAAAACAATAAGAAAGACGAGAGGGCGCAAAATAAGCCGTTTTAAGCATGAAAAGTTAAGGGTGTGTTTGGTATTCCAGATTATAGGGGATTATTTTGGTCAAGATTATTTGACCAACAATTTTAATCCTCTACAACTTGGATTATCAAATTATTGGGAGATTATTGAAGATAATAATCCCCCAAAATAATCTCACATGCATGCCAAACACACCCTAAGAACCTCAAGTGTTTATTAGCATATTCGTTCCTTAGCATATTCGTTCCTCAGCTATTAAGCAACCATGCGAAAGAATAATCCAACGGGATATCTGAGGAGTATTGTCAATCAGGAACCCAGGATAGAAGCTTGAATGACATAGAGCAACGTTCTAATTGAGATCATATACAGCCTATCTGCTTTTAGGATAACAGATCAACAGGTGGGATCTAATTTTAAAGCTCCCTATAAAAATAAACTAATGAAAAGAAAATAACCAGGTAGGTTACTTGTAGTAGTTTCAGAAGCCTACTTGGTCATGATTTTGGCAAGGAAACTATAGAACAAACAATACTTTAGCATGAATCATACCTGGAATCCATCGACGGTATTAATGTCCACAAATTTGTCAGAATCGACCCCAAACATCTCTTTAAACCTTTGACGGAAGCGCTTAACCTGATAGCCGTAAGGAGATATAATAGCCAACATTGAGCTTGATTTGAGTTCTGGATACCTAGTCACCAGCTTCTGATACAAGAGGAGGGCAAACTCAACTTCATCATCATTATACTTAGAGCCACTTGCTTCATGTTCTGACTCTATACTCTCGTGTATGTCGAAGAAGCAGAATGGTCCAAAGCATCGATAACCATGCCATGCACGCTTAGTCTGCTCTTCAATGTCAGTACCATCCTCTAAAGAATCAGTATAGAACTCCTTAGATGGAAAGCTTCTTATCTGTTAAAAAAAGAGTAGAGCAAGAATTACCTTCTCTATAAAATGAACATTTTAATTCCAAGATGAATAAACAAATCCCTTCTAAAAATGAGATATAAACCACCTAAACAATACTAAAAGGAGATGACCTAGAACAACATATTGCACTTGTATTTTCGGCAATAGAATAAAGTCTTTTAGTAGGAAATAAAAATTCATATTGTGTTAGCTTTTGTCAAAGATTCAAAAAGCTCTCACCTGTGGATGCATACGATACTGTGTCTTCAGCATTACAACTGGATAGCCAGCTGTTTGGAATCTTTTGAATAAGCTCATGCCATATCTAGAACACAATCCCAAGATAAGTGAGCAGTATAAGCTCATAAAAGAACTGCAAACTGAAAAAGGAACCGTGAAGATTTAATATACGTACCCTAAATTTTCAGCTCTAGGAGATATCACAGTGGCTGGTAATTGAACTGGATCACCAACCTAAAAGAAGCAAATAAAAACTACTCTCAGATGGAGCAGACAAACTATGAATGAATGTACATTTTTATAAGATGTCAACTTGTTCTTCAGAGGGTTTTCCAGGTTCGTATAGAAAACTAGTGGCATTGGATTATTTTCAAACATCTGGTTCATAGATAACATACGGACTGAGTTATGAAACTGGGTATCTAATTCCCAACTTTTTATTTTTTGGTTTTTGACCCTTTACTTAAGATAAAGGAAAAATAAATTATTTTATTTTGATTTTAATTCCAAAACTGTTGTTCCATTCCGTAAATGTACTGTCAACAACTGTAATGACAACAATGGTTAACAGTGCAAACAAAAATCGGGGGGGGGGGGTATTTTAGTTTTTTTAATTAAAAGGTTAGAAACCCAAATATTAAAAATTAGGGGGATAGATTTCCAATGTAAAACTCAAATAGGTTAGTTCAAAAATTAAGCTAAAAGTATATTTTATTCTTTTTTAGATAAATAATATTGCTTACGGACAATTGGTAAGAAGAACGACTAGAAAGTCTAATCCTTTAATATTAAGAAGCTACTCATCAGTAAGATTGATGAGTTGAAAGCAACGGAAATAAATTGTATAACTCTAGATATTTTAACTGGGTGGGATTTATCTGCTACCAGTTACGTAACCTGGAGGGGCATAATAAGAAGGAAGCTAAACAAAAACCTCTGAGTAATTTCAACCAATCTTAGAGGCGTGTCTAACACCAATAACACATGATATAGTGCTTCTGTCTTAAACAATAAAGTTTCAATCACATAGAAAATCAGCCAAAAATTCAAGCAATAGAGGATTACGCACATGAGCGAAATTACAGAGCAACCATTCAACCCTATTCTTATCCTCTACCACAAACCCATAATCAAACTCATATAACAGTCATTTTGCAAGAACATCTGCCTAAACTATGAAGATTCAAGCAGAAAATATAATGGACAGAATCAAGTTTTGCAACAACCATTTTCATCAGCTCCTATGTCCATAAAAACTTCAACGTGATAATTTGCAAAAAGTGTTCATTGAGCACACACATATGAAGCATGCTTCAATAATCATATAAAAGGTGTAGAAAATCTATACCAAGAAGACTTGCTTACAGCCGCTTGATAACGGGATAAGAGTTGCTGGTTCCACCTGTTTTCAAAGAAGGAAAGTTTCAAGTTTTATTGCAGGAAAGATATTACAGGAATAATGATGGATCCAATAGAGGAAAACACTTTTGTCCCATTTTCAGTTAATATATGCATCTTTCTCTTCCATCTAACTTGGCTCGCCAAAGATTTTTAAATTCTTTTATGTTTGTTCCTCATCTGGAATGAGATATATAATACACTATCAAATAGAACAAAAAACATGCATATCTATACAGTTCACGTTGTAAAACATGCTCCAAATCGGCAGGTAACAATAGAATTTCATAAAAACAAGAAATTCATTAGGAAAAAAAAGTTGTATATCATGAATTCTTTATTCACATACATGAAATATATTTATTTATATCATTAGTAAAAATCGGCAGGTAACAATAGAATTTCATAAAAACAAGAAATTCATTAGGAAAAAAAGTTGTATATCATGAATTCTTTATTCACATACATGCAATATGTTTATTCATATCATTAGTAAAAATGCATACAGACACATACACATAATTAAAGAATTAGAAGCAGACTCTTGTAAAGCACTTACAGCTTGAGCTGCTTCATCAATTATGACAACATCGAAAGTGCGGTTCAATTTGGTGAAAATACTTGAGCCACTGAAGCTAAGAGTGGAGAACACCTGGTCATCCATGGAAGAACGTCAGAAAAAATTAAACGAAGTTCAACTTTTCAATCTTATCTAGGAAAGAGCTTGCATACAATAACAGCTTCATCCAAAAGTGCAGATCGAATGCTGTCCCTGTCTACTGCAGACGCTCCTTGTTTCTGCTTATCAGCAGTCAGGTGATCTCCAATACCAGCTAGCTTTTGCTCTACCTTAAAAGACAAACTGCTTGCTCAATACAATGATCATGGGACAAAATGCTTAGAAGAAATCAACATAATGCACTGCAGAAAAGCCAAAGAAAATCAACATAATGCACTGCAGAAAAGCCAAAGAAAATGTAGAAAAGATGAAAAAAACAGAGCAAAGAAAAGTATCATTTTCAGTTGATGGATACACATACATTATTAACATTTAACCCACAAAAACAAGAGAAAGATATGAGAAATCCCACATTCTTATGTTAAAGATATTTCAAATAAGTATTAACTGAATAGAAGAGTAACAGGTTAGTTTTGCATCGAATAGGTATAACAGGCCAAAAGAACGAAGATGTATTATTAATATATTATTATACGGATCTTACCAAGTAGTCCATAGAGACTGACTGAACAGAGTGATGAGCCTTCAACCCAATACGCACAATTTTAGGATTATATGCCTGATCATTCTCATCATGGATCCCTGAGCACAATAATAAGGTTATAAAGGAAGTGGATCTGTTAGTGCTAAGAAAACGTTGGATACAAGATATGCTTTTAAATTGTGTTTCCAGCTATGATGCACAAACACCTCTAGAAGACGAAGCGTCCCGTGTCCTACCGTGTCTGACACGGAACACGGTGGGACACGGCTCAGACACGGTCAAATATAGTCCGACACGATCAAGACACGTTTCAGATGTAGGACATGGCGAGGACACGGACCGTGTCCGGTCAAGACACAGTCAACGAAAGTTTACCCTATTTTTAAGACTTTTTTTTATTAAAGAAAAATTGATTCACCGTAATATTTCTCCTTCTCTCCCATTTTTTCCGACTAAACCTAGCTCCATATGACCACCTGCGAGATTGTGGTTGCCGGAAGCAAGACACCAATCTTCTTATTCTTTGACGAAGACTTCTTCACTTTTCTGATTTACAAATTTTTATTATTGTTTTTCTTGGTTGATTATGTTGTTCAGTTGTTGTTGATTTGCAAAAGGGATTGTTCGTTCTTCAATTTTGAAACTAAGTATGTTTATTTAAGATTGTAAAACTAAATATGTTTATTTATATGGTTTGTAAGACTGAAAATGTTTGTTTCTAAGCTTTTGTTTCGATTATTTTTTTGTCATGTTAATGTTTTTAACTACTCATATATCATTGATTTTTTCATATATGTATCTCATTATGATATATGAATTATACATTTCAATAGCTTTAAAATGATATATTACTTGTTTTCCTCGCCGTGTCCGTTTCCCGTATCTGTGTTCGTGCATCATAGGTTTCCAGTCTTTCAGTTATCTGGTCCTATGGTTTAGGCTTCCCTTAGTACACTAATGCTTGCTTACAATTCCTTTTTTCCATGTTAACAGTATAACTAAAAATTAGACAGCATACAAGAAATTGAATACCTCTGTTTAGCACACGCAACACAATTTCATCTAGAGCTGAATTAGATGGAGCACATACCAACACACGAACACGGTATTTACGACTAGAATCCACCACCTCTGGTTTCTGCATTGTGGACATATATTAGAATTTCCGCATATCATATTACCTTATAGGGAAAGCACTACTATACCAGTTCACTTCCAGTGACAGGGAAGAAGCCATCATCACCATTGACAGGCATCACCTCATCTCTTTTGTTATTGCCAAACAACCATGGAGAAGCTAAGCTCCAATGCTGATATCTGTAAAGCATCCAAACAAAACCCCTTCAGAAATTTTAAAAAACAGATGTTTGTTCGACAAATACATTATTTGAACAAAATCAAGTTTCACCCTGTAGGAAAGACATAAATCTAGGTTGTGTTTTGCAAGCTTTCAAGTTACGTTATAAACTTATGTATTTGCATATTATCACCTAATCTGTTATCAATTAATTTATTGGCCTCATCAACCTTATCAATAAAGTTTAAATTATAATCATGTTTACAAATCACACCCTAAGACTTGAGTGTCATAAAAACAAATTTGAAAACAACCTTGTACTAATCTCCCACTTTAGCTAAATAAGTCAACTAGCGAGTTCCACGGTAAAAAGATCTAGATCTCTCAATTTAAGTGATTTCTCAAAATAGCATTGTATTACTTCAAATAGATTCAGAGGCAAATGAGAGAAATGAAATAAAAAACTATACAAAAAAGCAAATAACAGGTACAAAGAAAAGCTAATTATCAGCATAGGTAACAGATACATACTTATAACTCATTGGTGGATCTGGCCACTGTTTTTTATCATGCGAGTGTTGTCTGCATGGAAAAGAATAGAAGTAGTAAATATAAGGACAAGAGTAAAGCCGGTCCACAAAAATAATGGACTATCCAGATCTCGATAGAAAAATTTACAAAAAAAAAGAAACCCACTTAGTATGCATCCTTGCTGGAGTTGAATGCAGAATAGCACTAAGAAGCCCAAGGATGGTTTGTGTTTTTCCAGTCCCAGGAGGACCCTGGAATAATAAATAGTTAGGTTTCAACAACAAAGCAAGCACAATATTACTGTAAACAAGCAAACAACCAGAGAGGAAAATAATAGAATTCGATAAGAAACTATAATATATGCAAAAAGAGCAAACACAGCTTCCGGACGAACAGGATCAACAGCCACTTGAACAATATTGCAAACTGAACCAAAACACTAGCGAACAAGCCCAGCCAGAAACTCGCTCTTGGGCAAAAACTCATTTTAACGATTATGAGATGCTCAGCACAACCAAGGATGATATAGTCTCGATATGAGCGAATATATCTACCACCGTCATTTTGAATGTGGGAGATACAATGATACAAAGCATGTCGGAAGAAGCTATCGAGTATGTTATTTTATCTTTATAGAAATAATTACCTTAATCAATCATTACAAGAATAACATGATCAAATCATGTTAACAGCCAACCACATTCCACAGAAGCAACATAACAGCTCACTAGCTAAATTTCTGCTCAACTTTACACTCTAATGATTGTGTACTCTATGCACGCCCACTAAAACAAATTTAGTAGCTTGCACATTAAAAAAGAACTATGTACACAATGGCATTGACTCGGTAAAAGAAGGATCCAAACCTGTATGAGTACAAAAGGTTTCCGGGAAAGACCAGCCTGCGGGAGAAGGGAAAAATGAATCAACCATTTGATGGACGTTAGTAATGGAATATAAAGGAAAGGAAAGAAACGGAGGACTTCAGTAGACGAAAAATATTAAGATTAACCAATTGTGTTAATGAAATAATTCAATGTGAGATATTTACATGAATAGCCTCCAACTGTGATGCATTGTGACTATTTTCAATATGTTGCATCAGTTGTTGAGGGATCTTCCAGGGATGATCATCGGATCCAGCATCGCTGACAGCAGCTTTAAGAATCAAATCCCTAAAGGGAAGATAAGTAATAGAGTGCAATGCAACAAATTCGCGCATGATAGTTGATAAGCTGCAAACCTGTGAGAGTTTGAAACAACTGGTAAGATAACGATCTAAAGCTAATGATAAAACCACAAAACCAAATCTGAGGAGTGAGATGGCAAAAGGCAACAGGTAAGTGATGCAAGGAGCTAAAGAAGCACAAGAAGAATGAGGGAGTGAAACGTTCAGATTCTAACTGCTACGGAATATTAAACAAACCTGCGCATTTTTAAGTACTAGATCCTCCATGAACACCCTAAGGTACTTGGTAGAAAAAACTTAATGATGATGTAAATGGATTTAATAGGGCGCATAAGAATGGGACACCACAATAAAAAATGCAGGAAGTTACAAATCAAAGGGGAAACTGTTACTGTTATTACAATTACCTTGAAAAGGGAAAATATAGAATCCACTTCACGAATATGTGAGCACATATTTACGAGCCTTTGACTAGACTTTGCCTCATTATGTAAATACAACCTCAATCTAAGAAAATCTGTTTGTCGATGCTCCACGAGTGCAAAGGCATATGTGAGTTTCTCAGTTGCCGTTTGGGACTGTAAAATCAACCATTTTAGCACATTATGTATATTAGTACTAAACATATTGTGTTTAATCAGCAGTTACAAATCAATTATGTACAAAACTGATCTGCCACATGCTATTATACGGTAAGAAACTAAACTCAACACAAAACAGGAGAGGTTAGCCTACAACCTTTCCTTTTGAGAGGTACGAAAGTAACAAAACATCACTTTGAGACGCGATTTCCTTCTCACCCTCGTTGTAATTGACTCCCATTCGCAGAAAGTAAAAACCCTCAGACTCATTGCATTCCTTTACGATTCCCATCTTTTTAAATGGCACAGAAGAGTCTATCCAAATAACAAGATACCAAAACAAAACCAAATTAGTACGAACTAGAAACTAACACGGCTCCTTCATCATATCTCCAGCACTGAAACTATCAATCAACTTACAGTAAATATTGAATGATCGAAAATGAGGATAACATAAGAGAAATATTGACAATAGGTAATTGTGGAATAAAAAATTCTACTCATTTCAAAATTCATTTTGATGCTGCATTTGACTAATTTAAGAAATTGGTATTTGAAGTATAAAGGTGTTCAGAGAAAAGCGATCAGAGAGTTACCCTCCTCCTCGTCACTTCTCTGGGCAATTTGAGCCTTAACTTCTTCGAAGAGGAGAGGCTCAAAAGTCGAAAGATAATCTTCAACATCCAAGTACGTATCTTTCACCTTCTTCAGACTTGACGCGCCTCCACCTTTATCTTTCCGTTTCTAGACACGAAAACAGAAGGTAAAGATCAGCAATTATAAATATATAAAAAAGCATCAACATTGTTGCAAAATCAAAAGGAGCAATCATCCTGAGAGTTTCAAAAAAACTTACTTTGGCTTCTCTTTGAAGTGCTAAATAGTCCCAACCAAGAACAATTTTGTAAAATCTGACCAAACAGGATTGCTCCTCCTCAGCCCTGATTTTGGCGATAGCCATATCAAAATATCATACAGAATTGCAAAGCAGAAGCAGGTTACTGGTATATGGAGATGGAAGGTGAATGGTGGCGGCAAGCAATCGCCGATAAACCCTCTTCCTCTGTTGGTCGAGTAGGGTTTAGGTGCGAGAGGTTGTCGAGACCTCAACTGTGCCGTATGTGTGAGACTACGAGAGGCTGAAGGAAAGCTAAACTGCGAGAACCGTTAGTCGAACCGCTAGGTGCGATTCCGGTTCGATTTGGTTCAGACGAAGCGGGCGGCGTTTTCCCAGACTGCTCCAAACCCCTAGATCGTCGTTTAAAGTTCAGAAACTAGTGTATTACCCGCACCTTGTGCGGGTTGAGTTTAAATAAATACTTTATACTTAAAAATTTATTTGTATACTTTTATAATATAAAAACCCGGAGAATGAAATTATACTTGTTATTATTATTTTAATTTTTGGGAGCTGCGTGAATTGTGGCGTTGACACGTGACAAATAAGGTCTCTCCTTTAATACATATAAGATTTTTTTGCCACTAAAATTGTTTGAACCAAATCATTTATCCACTACTTTAGGGGAATTTAGTTTCTCATATTTTATCAAAATGATGGATCTTGAATGTACATTTAAATTTATATCCTATATATCGTATCATGTATATACATTATAAGTTTGAGTTTGATTTTGATACAATACCCAATAAAAGCTTACTGAACTTCTCAACTGCTTTGGTAGTGTCGTTGTTCATGCTCAACAAAGCTCAAGTTTTTGTCGTTGGCATCATGTGGAATGGGAACGATAAAGTGGGTTGCTTCGTTGTTCTTATCTCTCTTTTTCCAAAGCCCAAGTTTTTATCGCTGACATCATGTGGAATGGGAACGACAAAGTGGGTCGTTGTTCTTATCTCTCTTTTTCTATTCCCCATCCATCTATTCTTCTTCCAGGTGTTTC
Source organism: Fagopyrum esculentum (assembly GCA_033239045.1). NCBI lineage: Eukaryota > Viridiplantae > Streptophyta > Magnoliopsida > Caryophyllales > Polygonaceae > Fagopyrum > Fagopyrum esculentum. The sequence continues at coordinate 16,298 of BSUD01000104.1, read as the reverse complement.
CATCGGTGTCTTCTCCATCTTCCATCGTATCGGTGTCTTCTTCTCTTTCTTCCAGTCAGTCGCGTGTCTCCATATGTGTCCTTTTCTCCTTCTGTCAGCAGAGATCGTCATTCTGAAAAACGACTCATCGATGTATATTAAGGGATTCGCTGATGCTTGAAACCTAAGTTCACTTTTTTTTTTGGTGTACCCTCGTCGCCTGAGAGCATTCTCCCCCACTCTTCTTCAAGCTCAATGTGAGTCATGACAAGAACTACAAACAAATATCAAGAACCATGATAGAAAAGGGGAGTTTAATAATTAATTTAGTAAATTTGTAATATGATTTTTATTTAAATTATTTGATTGTATCTCCATGTGGACCAATTAAAATGACGCAATAGACAATGCAATACAGCGGTGGAGTAGAGGATCCGGACAAGCATTCTATTGCCCGACGTACAAAGTATTTTGCAGTCCGGATCCTCTACTCCACCTTTGTATTGCATTGTCTATTGCATCATTTTAATTGGTCCACGTGGAGATACAGTCCAATAATTTAAATAAAAAATCAGATTACAAATTTACCAAATTAATTATCAAACTCCCCTCTGTAACTCTCGTCTCCACCGCCCTCATTCATCGTTCTCACTCATCAACCTCCTCCTCCTCACCATCTCTTTCGCCCTCCTCAACACAACATACTCCCTCTTTGTTTTTCCCATCTACATCTACAAACCTTCTCTCCCCTTCAGGATCCCTTTCAATCAAGCAGTCAACAACTCTCCATCTCTCTTGCCTTCCCCTCTTCCCTCTTCGGCCTCCATTCCCTCACTTGTTACCTACACCATCGAAAACGCCGCCATCTCCATCTCCTATGAAATACAGTCTTTGGACCACATTCAGAATACCCTACATCAATCCTACTTGCCCTAATTTTCAAAGAGAGGAAATTGTTACCATTAATAACCTCACCATCCTACTTGCTAATCTGATATCCTAATCCTCCCAACTTCCAAAACAGGAAAGCCAGAACCACTGTCGTCTTCGACGAATCCCTCCTCAATTCGCTTCTCTCCGACTTCCTCAGCATCATCTCCATATAACGCCATTTCAAGCGCGTTATGGCTTTGACATCCAAACTGTCTACTCCGCTTCGCCACAGAAATCTCGCCACACCGGAAAAGTCGCCATACTCAATTTCTTCTCCGGAGGCTCCGGCTTCAATATTCACCTTATGGGCGCCACCACACACCAGGACGCCAACCTTTGTCTCGCCTTGTAATTAAAATGACGGAGGTAACTGAAATAAAAGGGGAGTTTAATAATTAATTTGGTAATTTGATTTTTCATTTAAATTATTGGGGACTGTATCTTCACGTGGACCAATTAAAATGATGAAATAGACAATGCAATACAAATGTGGAGTAGAGGATCCGGACTGAGTATTTTGTTGCAAAATTCAACCGGTAAGTACTGAGGGATTCATAATATGTTATAAATGTATGACTTGTTTGTAACACCCCAAATTTTACAACTTAGGGAGTTACTGGTTAGGACCGCACAGTGGATCCCGACCTTAGTTTGACAACAACTTAACATGATCTTACAACAAGGCACCGATAAGGAAAACTAAAAATCATAAAAATAGTTTTTATCAATGCATGAATGTGACCAGATCAACTACAGCCGGAAAAGTAATATATCAAAGTACGGAAGGAAACGATGTTCAACTGAAAAACCCACAAATGCAAAAACTGCAAAACGTCCTAAAGTACGACACCCCGGCTGACCACTACCATCTGGATCACTCGGCATCTGCTCTAACCTGTGTCAAATCTAAACAACATATCAACCATTAGCTAACTAACCAAATATAAGCAAAATGATAACAGCACAAACACACGCAGAAACGAAAATAAACAAACATCATGCTGGCACTCAACAAATTATTATCTGTTCTTTAAGTGATTCACATTATTCAATTTAAGTTGTGGCACGAGAACTATTTTTAGTTCTCGCCTCCGTTCCTTATCCAACTGGTGTAGGTATAGCTGACTTTCTTTGGTAGCGTCACTACAAACCATGTGTGGACTAGTCCCGAAAGAAACCCCCAGCGCCCGGCGAGCTACTGAGCGGAATGCCACCGCCCGTTACTCTTAGGCCAAAAATACAGGTCGGTATTTATATATCACAACCTATCTCTCTAACATGTCAATCACACACCACCATCATCATTTATACTCATATTTAGCAGTCAGCTAAGTAAGCCCAAAGGACTTACCTGTTATAATGCTCGACTCTTTAGTAATCACTTGCACTGTAACTGTACCCACTCAGTTGCCTGTTAAAGGCGATAAGTGTATTAGCACACTTTCACGTAGATAGAAGTCTAAAACTTCTGAGATTAAATAAGTATTAAGACGTACTAGCTACATTATTAGTTTTAGGGTAAAATGACCATTTTACCCTTCGTTCCGATTTTCTCGAAGACCCTAAAATTCATGTCCAAACTCCTATTTGAAGTTCTAAAATATATCCTAACTCTTAGAATTTTATTAGGTGCGAAACGGACATTATTCTTATGTTTCAATTTTCCGGAAGAACCGAAAAAGGTTTAACTTCGGCTCTAAATATAAAATTCTTAACGGCTTATAAAATTTCCGAATTTATTATCTAGATCATCTATGAGGTTCTATCTAGCCTTAGAAGAAAGAATTTCACTAAACTGTTCAGCCGATATTTTTATAATAATTCCCAAAGTCGGTTCCTCACTCTACTTTCTTATACTTAGCCAATTTTATAAGTTCAATAAAACTGCTCAACTACCTAACTTCGGGAGCTCGTAACTTTCAATCCGACCGTTCATTTCTCACCAAATTTTAATATGATAAACTACTTATATCCGTCTACAACATATCCAAAATTCAACGGTGGATCTTTATCCAAACATTTTATAATTGTTCGACAAGGTGGGCTGTTCGAAACCTAAAAGCTGAAGAATTGAAATTAATTTACAGCAGCCCTTCCATTCATTTATGCACATACTCAGCAGCTCATTTACGTTATTTATGCTTAGGCTCAACAACAGCAGTTCACAAACACATGGGTGACAGTGAAATCGAAGAGAGGAGGAGCAAGCTTACGGAATCTGCAGTCCGGCGTTAAGGGTTGGCGGGTTCCGGCGTCTCCTTCGGCTGCAGAGGAATGGCTCGTATACTCCCTTGTTGCACCGTTCTGCTGGCCGGCTATCACTACGATCGAAGGCTGCGGAGTCGGCTGAATCGATCACAACAGAAGGCACCGGAGGAGGACTGCAGGCTCGGTGGTGGCTGGCGGCGCACTGGGTGGACGACGGAAAGCAGTAGCCGAGGACGGTGGGCGGACTGCGGTGCAAATTCCGACGACAGGGCGGCGCGGTGGTGTGACTGGCGTTGCAGCAGCGGCGGTCCTTCCTTCCCCAGGCGTCGGCGAGGCGGATTCCCTTGGCGGCGGTTGTTGCGATCACCTCCTCTCAGCGGCAAGGAAGACGATGTGTTGCAGAGGGTGAGTTCGATTAAGCGGTAGGTTTAACGTAGGATTAGGATTAGGTTTAATTAATTAGGTTAATTAGATTAGTCATTAGGAATGGGCTGGCTGGGCTGGGCCGGAAATTTGGGCCTAGTAGCGGGTTAACTCCAATCTCGCTCTTTTTAGAACAGGATCCGGAACTCGTTAAAGTGCGGGAATTTATATAATACGGAATTAGTTTCCGTATTTATAAATTATAATTGATTTTATTTTAAAAGCGTAAATTATTCCCGGGAATTTAATTTATCATTTTATGTGAATCTAGGTCACATAAAATGATAAAACTAAACTCGTTTAATTTTACTGATTTATTTATTTACCATGATCTCATCGGACTTGTTTAATTTCCCTTTACCGGAACTTAAAATTTTTGGTTATTACATCAGTGCCCCCTTAAAAGAAGTTTCGTCCCGAAACTTAAATTTTTGGTATATTTTAGTTTTCTCAACACCTTTGTTTTCTACCACGCAGTTACTCAGGCAGCAAACAAACAAGTATCACAAAAGAGAAACAGAAACACTCAAAACAATCATGAAAACCTGAAAGGTCAAACAACACAACATCCGAGTACTAACCCGTCAAACAAGAGTAACCTCTAACCCCGCAAAGAACTCGGGGTAGTTACGTCTAACACTCTCCTCAGTCTCCCAAGTGGCCTCATCAGCTCCTCTCCTAGACCACTGGATCCTCAGCATAGGTATCTCCTTGGATCGCAGACGTCTGGTACTGCGTTCCAAGACAGCTACGGGGTACTCTACAAATGTATGGTCAGGCTCCACTATCAGATCCTCATGGCTGATGACGTGTCTCGGATCCGGAATGTACTCTCGCAGCTGAGATACATGAAAAAAAACTGGGTGTACTCCCTCTAATCTCGGTGGCAGTGCTAGTCGGTAGGCAACCTCTCCAACTCTCTCTACGATCTCAAATGGTCCGACATACCGGGGACTCAGCTTCCCCTTAATGCCGAAACGTCTAACTCCCCTCGTAGGTGACACCCTCAACCACACCTGTGCACCTACTCTAAACTCCAAAGGTCGACGCCTTTTGTCGGCGTAAGACTTCTGACGACTCTGAGCTGCTAACATCCTTTCCCGGACTAAGGCAATCCGGGCGATGTCGTCCTGTATCTGATCTGGTGCTACTCCGTCAGCCTTGCTGGGCTCATCCCAACATAGCGGCGTACGACACCTCCGTCCGTACAAAGCCTCGTAAGGTGCCATCCCAATAGACGCATGCCAGCTGTTATTATATGAAAACTCTACTAGTGGGAGGTGATCTGGCCATACCTGTCCCCAATCTAGCACACATGCCCGTAACATGTCCTCCAGGGTCTGGATGGTCCTCTCTGACTGACCGTCTGTCTGTGGGTGGTAGGCAGTGGTAAAGTGAAGACTCGTACCCAGAGCAGTATGTACCTGCTGCCAGAACCTCGAGGTAAAACGTCCATCTCTGTCGGAGACGATAGTCCTCGGTACTCCATGGAGTCTCACAATATGCCTGGTGAACTCCTCTGCTAGACGACTTACCGGCCATGTTTCCTTAATCGGAATGAAACGTGCGGTCTTCGTCAGACGGTCTACTACTACCCAAATGGCATCAAAACCTCTGTTGAGCCTCAATCCAGTGACGAAATCCAAAGAAATGTCTTCCCACTTCCAATGTGGTACTGGAAGTGGGTGTAGCTCTCCTCCGGATCTACGATGCTCAATCTTGACCTGCTGACAGGTCGCACACTGGGCGACATATCGGGCCACATCAGGCTTCAAACCACCCCACCAGAAGGACCGTCTCACGTCCTTATACATCTTACTCGCTCCTGGATGTACGGAGTAAGGGGTAGTATGAGCCTCACCTAGTATCCTCTGTCTCAGCTCACTGTCTGATGGCACACAGACACGGTTCTGTCGTCTCATCACTCCATCGGCACCAATAGTGAACTGAGGTGCCTCATCTCGTGACATCCGGTCTCGGATCCGGGTTAACATCGGACAGGTCTCCTGCTTCTGTCGGATCTCGCCCAACAGGTCAGGAAGTAACTCTAAGGTGGCTAACTGATGAGTTGTATCGGGGAACTGGATCTCTACCTCCAACCAAGCTAAGTCTCTCTGTAACCGTGGCTGTACTGTCAACCGAGCTATCGCCTTCTCCTGAGGCGTCTTCCGACTCAAAGCGTCAACAACTACATTCGCCTTCCCGGGGTGGTAAAGAATCTCAAGGTCGAAATCCTTGATCAACTCTAGCCACCGCCTCTGGCGGTTATTCAACTCCCGCTGAGTGAATATGTACTTCAGACTCTTATGGTCTGTGAAGATCTGACAGGTCGCTCCATAGAGATAATGACGCCAGATCTTAAGAGCGTGCACTACTGCTGCTAACTCCAGGTCATGAGTGGGGTAGTTCTCTTCATACGTCTTCAATTGTCGAGACGCATATGCGATTACCTTACCCCTCTGCATCAAGACACACCCCAAGCCCAGCTTGGATACATCACTGTACACTACAAAGTCCTCTGTACCCTCAGGCTGTGCTAAGATCGGAGCAGACGTCAATCTCCTCTTCAGCTCATCAAAACTCTGCTGACACAACTCAGACCAGACGAATCGAGTAGTCTTCCTTAGGAGGGAAGTGAGTGGTCGGGCGATCAGGGAGAACCCTTCCACAAACCGACGGTAATACCCTGCCAATCCAAGGAAACTGCGAACCTCCTTCACATTCTTCGGAGGTTGCCAAGAAGACACTGACTCAATCTTCGCCGGGTCGACCTTAATCCCCTCGGCAGTCACTACATGGCCAAGGAATGCCACCTCTGACATCCAGAACTCACACTTGGATAGTTTAGCATATAGCTGGCTATCCTGTAGAATCTGCAGCACTGTCCTCAAGTGTCCGGCATGCTCCTCTCGACTTCTAGAGTAAACTAGAATGTCGTCGATGAAGACCACTACAAACTGGTCTAAGAAGTCGATGAAAATCCCATTCATCAACTCCATAAATACTGCTGGCGCAATAGTGAGCCCGAATGGCATCACTACAAACTCATAATGACCATACCTAGTCCGGAATGCCGTCTTAGGTATGTCCTGATCTCTCACCCTCAGCTGGTGATAACCCGATCTCAAATCTATCCTCGAGAACACTGACGCTCCATGCAGCTGGTCTAGCAGATCATCTATGTGAGGTAATGGATATTTATTCTTGATGGTGACCTTGTTCAACTCTCTGTAGTCGATACACAGTCTCATCGATCCATCCTTCTTCCTCACAAACAGCACTGGTGCGCCCCAGGGGGAAACACTAGGGCGTATGAAGCCCTTCTCTGCTAACTCCTCTAACTGCTTCTTCAGCTCAAGCAGCTCTATCGGGGCCATGCGGTACGGAGCCTTCGAGATCGGTCTCGTACTCGGTTCCAAGTCAATGCTGAAATCAACGCTCCTCTGTGGGGGTAATCCTGGCAGGTCGTCACTGAATACCTCTGCAACTCACATGCAACAGGTATCTTCTCTATGGTTAGGCTCTTGCTTTCCTTCATGGCATAACACCAGAAGGCCTCACAACAATTCTTTTTATATCATTACTGATACAAGGGGTCATTTCAGACCGTCAAATCTCTTTAGAGTTACTGACTTGAACTTATTCAGTGTTACTAGCACTCGTATTCATTGGCTTCACAGTTGCCGCAATTGGTTGCTTTAAGGATTCCTCCTCATGTCAATAAAGTTCTTTTATAACTCTGTGGTTATTCTTATTATTTGGCAACCAGTCACCACCAGTTAACCCGCACGTGTCAAGTCCTAGTTGTTACCAAGTAGTCTACAGTTGACCTTCTACAAGATCATAAGCTTACGTTTCTTCTATCTCTTTGAAATTTGATAAACCTGGTGAAAATCTATCTTCCCCAGTTTCTCCGCTTGTACTTCTTTAACTCTTCTATAATCTTTACTTCTCTTTCGCACTATCAGGGCATTATACTCTTCCCGAGTTTAGAATTATCATTCACCTACCGTCAACGGACTCATCAATTCTCTCACGATAGCTCGTATGTGCATCTTCGTGATTACTTTTACCTCAGCCATCAGCTGCTCGTGGTTCCCAGGGTAAATCGTTGGTGTTGAGAATTTTAAGTCTACTTGTGAGAGGGAGATTATTGTGGGCATTCGGGTACGCCAAGACCCTTCTCACACCTATGCTTGTTTATGCCGCCATCTCCTTTGTCTGTAACGTTGCTTTCCACCACACTTGAAAGAATTTATGGGTTATCTCTCCTAATTTGTATAATTGCCGGTCAGCCAACGCTTTTCCGGAACTTCTCTCATGGATTTTCTTCATTTGACCCTGTGGAGTTGGTTGTATCTCCTTCTTGCTATTGTCGTTGGCGTTGTCTTTTGGTCTTCACTTTTCCGTCTCAACATTCCTCAACGAGTCCGAAAGAGTTGCCCGGACGTTCGCCTACCCTAATGCTCATAAGCTGAGCGTACTTATCCTTACGTTGAAACCCTTCGAATATACTTAGGTGTGTCAACGGAGTGAGGATCTCATTTACTTATCTCCGTTAAGAGTATAATATAACTATAATTTCTACTAATCTTCTACATGTACTTATCTATATCACAACCGTTTAATCAAGCTAATAAGTCCAACTAAGTAAAACCTAAAGTCCATCCTAAGCATACTGAGATCCGCAGAGGTAGTGGTGGTCGTCCGTACTTTCTATCCCAACCCGACTCTGTATGCATTTAAAACCAAAATTCTCTTTGGAAAACTCAGACCCTTTTCGGGTTCTGTTTATTTACTTATATGACCTTTTTAGAAGATTCAAGTGCCATTGTTGCCAACCTAGAGCTCTGATACCATGTTGTAACACCCCAAATTTTACAACTTAGGGAGTTACTGGTTAGGACCGCACAGTGGGTCCCGACCTTAGTTTGACAACAACTTAACATGATCTTACAACAAGGCACCGATAAGGAAAACTAAAAATCATAAAATAGTTCTTAATAATGCATGAATGTGACCAGATCGACTACAGCCGGAAAAGTAATATATCAAAGTACGGAAGGAAACGATGTTCAACTGAAAAACCCACAAATGCAAAAACTGCAAAACGTCCTAAAGTACGACACCCCGGCTGACCACTACCATCTGGATCACTCGGCATCTGCTCTAACCTGTGTCAAGTCTAAACAACATATCAACAGTTAGCTAACTATCCAAATATAAGCAAAATGATAACAGCACAAACACAAGCAGAAATAGAAATAAACAAACATCATGCTGGCACTCAACCAATTATTATCTGTTCTTTAAGTGATTCACATTATTCAATTTAAGTTGTGGCACGAGAACTATTTTTAGTTCTCGCCTCCGTTCCTTATCCAACTGGTGTAGGTATAGCTGACTTCCTTTGGTAGCGTCACTACAAACCATGTGTGGACTAGTCCCGAAAGAAACCCCCAGCGCCCGGCGAGCTACTGAGCGGAATGCCACCGCCCGTTACTCTTAGGCCAAAAATACAGGTCGGTATTTATATATCACAACCTATCTCTCTAACATGTCAATCACACACCACCATCATCATTTATACTCATATTTAGCAGTCAGCTAAGTAAGCCCAAAGGACTTACCTGTTATAATGCTCGACTCTTTAGTAATCACTTGCACTGTAACTGTACCCACTCAGTTGCCTGTTAAAGGCGATAAGTGTATTAGCACACTTTCACGTAGATAGAAGTCTAAAACTTCTGAGATTAAATAAGTATTAAGACGTACTAGCTACATTATTAGTTTTAGGGTAAAATGACCATTTTACCCTTCGTTCCGATTTTCTCGAAGACCCTAAAATTCATGTCCAAACTCCTATTTGAAGTTCTAAAATATATCCTAACTCTTAGAATTTTATTAGGTGCGAAACGGACATTTTTCTTATGTTTCAATTTTCCGGAAGAACCGAAAAAGGTTTAACTTCGGCTCTAAATATAAAATTCTTAACGGCTTATAAAATTTCCGAATTTATTATCTAGATCATCTATGAGGTTCTATCTAGCCTTAGAAGAAAGAATTTCACTAAACTGTTCAGCCGATATTTTTATAATAATTCCCAAAGTCGGTTCCTCACTCTACTTTCTTATACTTAGCCAATTTTATAAGTTCAATAAAACTGCTCAACTACCTAACTTCGGGAGCTCGTAACTTTCAATCCGACCGTTCATTTCTCACCAAATTTTAATATGATAAACTACTTATATCCGTCTACAACATATCCAAAATTCAACGGTGGATCTTTATCCAAACATTTTATAATTGTTCGACAAGGTGGGCTGTTCGAAACCTAAAAGCTGAAGAATTGAAATTAATTTACAGCAGCCCTTCCATTCATTTATGCACATACTCAGCAGCTCATTTACGTTATTTATGCTTAGGCTCAACAACAGCAGTTCACAAACACATGGGTGACAGTGAAATCGAAGAGAGGAGGAGCAAGCTTACGGAATCTGCAGTCCGGCGTTAAGGGTTGGCGGGTTCCGGCGTCTCCTTCGGCTGCAGAGGAATGGCTCGTATACTCCCTTGTTGCACCGTTCTGCTGGCCGGCTATCACTACGATCGAAGGCTGCGGAGTCGGCTGAATCGATCACAACAGAAGGCACCGGAGGAGGACTGCAGGCTCGGTGGTGGCTGGCGGCGCACTGGGTGGACGACGGAAAGCAGTAGCCGAGGACGGTGGGCGGACTGCGGTGCAAATTCCGACGACAGGGCGGCGCGGTGGTGTGACTGGCGTTGCAGCAGCGGCGGTCCTTCCTTCCCCAGGCGTCGGCGAGGCGGATTCCCTTGGCGGCGGTTGTTGCGATCACCTCCTCTCAGCGGCAAGGAAGACGATGTGTTGCAGAGGGTGAGTTCGATTAAGCGGTAGGTTTAACGTAGGATTAGGATTAGGTTTAATTAATTAGGTTAATTAGATTAGTCATTAGGAATGGGCTGGCTGGGCTGGGCCGGAAATTTGGGCCTAGTAGCGGGTTAACTCCAATCTCGCTCTTTTTAGAACAGGATCCGGAACTCGTTAAAGTGCGGGAATTTATATAATACGGAATTAGTTTCCGTATTTATAAATTATAATTGATTTTATTTTAAAAGCGTAAATTATTCCCGGGAATTTAATTTATCATTTTATGTGAATCTAGGTCACATAAAATGATAAAACTAAACTCGTTTAATTTTACTGATTTATTTATTTACCATGATCTCATCGGACTTGTTTAATTTCCCTTTACCGGAACTTAAAATTTTTGGTTATTACATTGTTTCGTCTTTAATTTTTTTATTACTTATATAAGTTATCAAAGTGTTATGCTTAACAAATAACCGATGTGGAGTAGTAAAATTCATAAAAATACCGCTCGGATTGTGGCCAATCTTCCTAACAAAATATAATCAAATTAAAAAAAAGTTGTGAATCACAAATAATTTTTAAAAATAATTATAAGAAAACAGATTTATTATGTTTTATTAAAATAAATTCAATTAAAAGATTAATTGATTAATATTAAAATCTCATATTTTTAACATTGGTATTATTTTATTTGTAGATAGGGAGAAATATTTTGTTTATTACACAATAATAATAAAGATTTAGATTAGATTGTAACACTTTTAAAAGTTCAAGAAAATATGACTTAATTTAAAGCAAATAATCATAGCTTTATTTGTCACTAGCGTATAGCCCGCACCTTGTGCGGGTATCTTTATAATATTAGTTGTGCGAACTAAAGATATATTTATGAAATTTTATAATAATAATTCGGATTTGATTATTCTCAAAATGAAAAAATAGTCACAAATAAAGAACTTCTTATTATTCAACACTTCATAAATTTAATCCTTATACAATGCACAATTTTTTTAAAAAAAAAACAATGCACAACTCCGGTA
>BSUD01000103.1:0-15249 GCA_033239045.1 Fagopyrum esculentum | reverse complement strand
AATATTAAAAAAAAAAAAGTGTCAATTCCTTGTTCACAAAACAAACTTACCAATTTGTGTACACACGGAAATGACATAGCTATCATATCATGTCGTATTGCTAAAATGAATAAACAAACATGGCAGTATGCAGTTGCGTACCATGCATTAGCCGTGTTCATTAATGCTTCAACTTCAATCCAAATTGCATGTTTTAACCTTTTAATTTTAAAAGGAAAAAAAAACAAAAGAGTTAAAAGTCCGTATTCTACGGCAAATTCCATCACGTAAATTAGAAAAGGAGAAGTAAATTTGATTTAAAATTACCCTTCATGATAGAGATATGTGGATAGCTAGGTCAAGATTTTCTTACAACGACTTTTTGTCTCTAATGAAATAATTAATATATAATAATTCTAGACGGCCAACAAAACATGTATACTAGGATTATTATCATTGTTTTATTTTGAATTATTTTAAAATCTGAAATTTGTCCGTCTTTTTCCTAAATTAAGAGAGAGGTTAGAAAGCTCGAGAACGCGAATTTCTTGGCTAACTTTTGACACTTTTATATAAATACCGACAAGTCAACTATGAACAGCTTATTCTTTTTCGGTCTGAACGTCTATCAACAATTTTCTTTTTCTTTTTTTTCAACTATAAAACGGTTAAAATCCGACGGACCGTATATACGATGTCACACACTATTCCGCTTAGGAAATGATCCGACAAACGGCATGTCTTGTTTCGACATAAAGCTTATCTGACAATATTTTCCTTTTTTGTCAATATATCGATGACTTCACATGAGTGTACATGCGTGTTAATTGAAGGTTAAACTCGATCTAGATCCAAAGTTTATTCATGAACGCCTTCAAGGACTACAGATTGACCCTAGAGCGGGGGGGTCATTGTATACTAGTATATATATGCATGTTAGGCTCAAACTCAACACATAAACTCAACTGGATTCAATCTTAAAATCATCTGACAATAAAAAAAACTAACCTACCAATCTTATATACTAAACTCAATATATCCTTATTTGTTAATGTGAAACTTATTACCTCCAACAAAAACTATGTTCAACTAATTAATAAGGTGGTCAATATAGCAAAGTACCTAGTTGCTACGTACTGCGCGACACTCAATGCTGTTCATTTGGACGCTTAAATCCAGTTCCAGGTTCATATTTTTTTGGTGTTTAGGTACTTGTGTAGATAAAATGGTTGAACATAATGAAGCATGCGCTTTAGGGTGTGCATGAAGAAACATAGCGGGGCCGAGCAGCACATGCTCGACTGACCACCAAGCTTATCCATATATTCCTCTTCAGGCGACATATTCGTAGCAAATTAACGCTTTCTATGATTCCTAATCATCACTCTTCTACCACTATACTACTATTGTTTTTTTTTATTAAGATCATGCATTTCGACCCTCACGTACTTCCATTTTGGTATCTTAGTTGTTTTTTTAATCATTTATAATCTTATGATCCTACTTAGATACAAGATTGAGTTTTTCTTGTAATAAATATAATCATCGTCTATGATGCACGGACACGGACACGGATACGGGAAACGGACACGGCGAGAAACGGGGAAGCGGCAATCCTCAAAAGTATAGGAAACGGGGACACGGCAAGTAAAATAATTAATATATTATTTTAAAGATATTTAAATATAGAATTACTATATCATAATGAGATACATATATATGAAAAAAATCAATGATATATGTGTTGATAAAAATATTAACATGATAATAAAATAATCCAAACAAAAGCTTAGAAACAAACATTTTCAGTCTTACAAAACATAGAAATAAACATATTTAGTTTTATAAACTGAAATAATCATACTTAGTATCAAAATTGAAGAATGAATCATTCATTTACAAATCAACAATAACCGAACAACACGATCAACAAAGGAAAATAATAATAAATATTTGTGAATTATAAAAAGTGAAAGAATTAGAATAACATAGTCAACATTCAACAAATAAAAATCACAAAATAAATTGATAATCAAAGATTCAAAATTAATTTATAAAATCATAAGAAAAATGGAGAGAAGAGCCGGCCGGCGGAACAACATTTCAACATTAGAGCCGGGCGAGAAGATTGGTGTCCTACTTCCGACAACCACAATCTCGCAGGTGGTCATGTGGAGCTAGGTTTAGTCGGAAAAAATGGAAAAGAAGAAAACATATTACGGTATATAAGTTTTTATTTCGTTGATCATGTCTTGACCGGACACAATCCGCGTCCTCACCGTGTCCTAGACGTGTCCTACCTTGGAAACGTGTCTTGACCGTGTCCGAGCCGTGTCCGGGTGTGTCCCCGTTTCCGACACGGCAGGACACGGGACACGCCGCCTTCTAGAAGTGTCCGTGCATCATAGATCACCATCACTCTTCTCCTACTAGAGTTTTCTTGTGCAACGTCATATCCCAAGATTACATCCGTTTTTTAGCCTAGTAGTGAAATGTCAAAGGCTTTTTTTTTTAAATTTAACTATTCATCACAAATAGTACCTGTTACTCTTACTTTTTCCACTTTGCATATAGCAAATGCTTTATATTCTCTACGGCGTCGTCATAAGTTTAATTACATCGCCTTCAGTTCGAGGTGGGCGATAAAAAGTTTGATAAACAATACCACGAACGTTTGTTCTTTTACCTTCTTTCATGCAAAACCTTACCAATTTCTTGATCAATTGTTTTTGCTCACTATCTAAGCCCCTTATATAACTGAGAATTTTTGAACAGTTAGAAGCCGCTTTCGATGACGACAAATTTATATTACGCAATCTTTACTGTCCATCTTTCTCATGCCAACTCCCCTCTTTTCTTGAAGTTTCTCATACTTTCTTTTAAGTCTTTATAAGTTTAGTGATGTTCTTGTGCATCTTTTTACCATTTTGATAATGATGCGTGTCCGAGGTATGGCGAGTTGTTTATTCTTTTTACCGTTGTTGATTAATTTGGTCACTTGAATATAACACCCCAAATAACATTAAATGAAATGGGATACCTAAAGATGACGATAATTTATATGAAGTAATCGAGATACGTCGTCCATAACGTTGACTAATTTGGTGTACCAGTTTACAAAGTTTTCATACCTACTATTATCTTTTATAAATAAATATTCCTTACCTGTTACATTGACAAATAACAATAATAACATCCTTTCATATCTTGATAAAGCAGTAGGGGTCGGCACGTGGGAACTCACACGCTAGCAGCCCTTGTTCCTCGCCGTTAAAAGGGCTCAAACACGTGACCATGTCGATGCCTATACTTCAGAGCTTAGGCACTCTAGGGCCCGTTAAATGCCCGGACCCGACCCGACACAATCTTTACCTTCCCCTTCGATTCTCAGTATTCAGGAACTGTTATAATAAATTAAAAAATATATTTTTAAACCTATCAAAATCTACAATATATTGTGTTATAATAAATTAAAAAATATATTTTTAATTATAAAAATGTATTTTGTGTTAAATTAGTTGTTAATGAAAATCGAAAAATGTGATGAGCGGCTGATGCGGTGTAAGATTCGCTTAAGAAGAGTACAAAAAAAGCGATAGTGTTTATTTAATGAGAAAACTACATAAAACCACCCTTAATAATCACTCTTTTGCAATAAACCACCCTTTATAAAAAATTTAGCATAAAACCACCCTTAATGTTCAACTACTTGTAGTAAACCACCCGTTATAATATTTTTGGTATAAAGCCACCCTTAATTTTTAAAAATTTGAAATTAAACACCCCATACTAATTAAAATTACTTCAAATAATTTAAAATTGAAGCATAGACTAAATAAAATTTCATTGTTAATATCATATATGATTTCAATAGTTTGATTAAGTATTATAGTTTGGTTAAGTATTACAATTTATACTAGCAAAATAAAAATTAAAATAAATTTTATTACCCATGAACAATACATAAGCTAAAATACTTTTGTGTTATGCATAAAATTAAACGTTGTCTTTTTAAAGATATAGCTTATTAAAAATATATATTTTTTAATTTAGTCTTCAATTCATGAAATAGTATATAAATTAGTGAAAATAAAATTTCTATAGTTTTTTATTTTTTGTATTGGGTAATAAATTTTGTATAATTTTTTTGATTATTTTGCTAGTATAAATTGTGATACTAACCAAACTAGAATACTTAATCAAACTATAGAAATTAATTGTGATATTAATAATGAAAATTTACTTTGTCAATGCTTCAATTTTGAATTATTTGAAGTAATTTTAATTAGTATGGGGTGGTTAATTGCAAACATTTAGAAATTAAGGGTGGTTTTATGTCAAAAAAATTATTAGGGGTGGTTTACTGCAAATAGTTAAACATTAAGGGTGGTTTTATGCTAAAATTTTTATAAGGGGTGGTTTATTGCAAAAGAGTGATTATTAAGGGTGGTTTAATGTAGTTTTCTCTTATTTAATCCTAGTTTTGTGGTAATTGTTAATTTACCTATGTAAAAAGAAGTTTAGGTGAAGCATAATATCCGGTCAACATGTCTCCAAATGGATGGCTTTGAATGTTGTCAAATGGTTGGGTTGGGTTGGGTTGGGTTGGGGCTATTATTCCATATTCCTTGCTCTTGTCTTATATATTCCTTCTTTTACTCTTTTGTCCCTTTCCTAGCTATCCCCACTCATAATTATTGCACAATAATTATACATTAAATATTTACTTAGTACTTAGGTTGAGTAATATTTGTTAACGTTGGAAGTAAACAATAGAGGACAAAAGAGAAAGGAAGGAATCACCGAAATGTACGCCGTCTTGGCTAACGCGAGCCGCGACTACTGTTGTTCCTTTTTCTTTTGGCTAGGTATTATTCAAAATAATGACTACTTGTTACTAATTAAAATATTGATAATATTATCATCTTAGTTTTACAAATAGTTGGGTTTGCTTGTGACTCGTTGATTAGGTGTCGCATTCAAAGTATTCAAGTCAAGCCACATATACGTACTTGTCAATCCGGACCTCTACATCTACCCGATTATTTAAACTATCCGACCCAACTTTCTAATGGAACTCATTTCTGGAAAGTGTGTCCTCCCTTGTTTTTCGGGCACAATTTTTATCGGCTTTGGATGTTATCAATATCGGAGATTAACAGTGTTGACTTCTTCTACGCCACGCAGTGAGCATTGATTTACGTGTAAATGAGACATATAAGTTCAAAGTGAAATACATAAAATGCACGTATTGGATTAAAATGGAGAAATTATCTCAAATCGATGATATGAAAAGAAAAAAAAATACTTGTTTATATATTAGGCATATGATACACATTACCTTTACAAGCAAGGTCCAAAGACCAACTAGGAGCGAAGACCTAAACGATATCTATTGTACATATGTGTTGAGTCAACTTTGCTCTTATCAGTTATGAGTAACCCCAAACATTAGCTAATATATAATCACAATGTTTTTCCGACAAAGGCTTTCAATAGAGGAAACCCATAATAACGAAACATCAATAACTTGATTATAGGTGTCTCTAACTCTTCTACCATCACCCATAACAGCCAAAACTACAAAATCACTATCCTAGTACCATCATATCTCTGAATTTGATACATTCAACCATCACACCTCAACATTTGATACCTTCCAAGTACCATCACTTAACTTTTACCAGCATCGTTTTCTTTGAATCTAAGACAATATTTTATACTCCGAAGGTTATTTCCTCACATTCTCTACTCTCAACCAGTTCTACTCTTTTTCGCACAAGAAGGAGACCATGATGCAGCTTTTTTATGCTCTGGTTGAGATTTGCTTCAAACAAATAAAACAATTTTAAAAAAACCAAAAAAATCTAATGAGAAAGATTGTATATTTTTTGTTGTTTTCAAAGCATCGAATTGCACATTCATACTTATCATCACGACCATCTTTGTACTCAACTCCAGCCTCCAACAGCTTCTTCGTCAACAAGCTTGGAGGAACTGGTAGATGTGGGAAACGGGTGGCAACATAGTCGGAAAGCTCCAAGCTTTGACCATGGTAGTTGGTAAAAATGGAGCGTCCTTTAATAGAGGGGCAATCCAGGAGGAAGATGAAGACTCGAACTAGGTCATTTACGTGCACCATCCTTTTTGGGGCCGCGGGTGGTGACTTTTGCGAGGGTTCTCTTACTTATGCAATGCGCTTTCCACACCCGTGTTTTAGCTACCTATTAGGCATGTTTACTTCAATTTTCCATTTTAATATTAACCAATGAAGAGAAAAAAGGCTTTTAAAAACAAAGATTACAAGATTTTACAAATAAAGTATAACAAAATACATGGTGTAACCCGTCAAACCCTTGAGTTTCTCTTTTCAAATTAAACGACCGTGTTTGATGCTAGTGGGTATGGTATATTGAGATCCACTTCGCAAGGTCATTTCACTCAAGATAGAGCGAATCGATTAAACTTGTTAAAAGGAAGTGAAGATAGAAGAAGCTATAACTGTGGAAGTACGGGGCACAAGAGAAACAACTGTCCGAGACATATTGTGATTTGTTTCACTTGCGGTCAAAGAGGACATCGAGCTACATATTGTCATACTTGATAGAGGTAGAGTACAAAGAAGTCGGGTTGGTCAACCTCAAGTGCTGGAGATGAAGATGGAAAATGAGCCGATATGTGTAATACATTAAGTATGATAATAATACAACTTATGATGGTATGATTGTGTTATATATACAAATCTGATCATGTTTTGAGACAAGTTTGATTTGGTGAAAATGGTGAAGAAAAGCCTTGGAAATGGCTTGAATGTGCCGATACTTTGGAGACTTTTCAACTGCACGTTCTAATTTTAAGTTTCGGAATGAAACATCTTTTTATTGGTAGTATATACAATACCGGGGTCCAGAATTTTCATAATCGAGTTAAGTTGGATTAAATCGCTTGAGGTTAAAAACGAATTAATTGGAAAAAACATGATGTATGAGGATGCGGAATTGATTGACGTTATTTTGCGGGATTAAAAATCTCGCTAAGAATACTTAACTTACGGGACACTACCGAAGGTTTCATCTTCTTCCCTGTAGAAACCGTAAATCGAGCCTTGCCGATAGAGGTTGAAACCCCATATCCGCAACCGAGTTGTTGCCACCACCGGAAACCCAACACCCGCCTTACTACCAACGCCGGACTCGGGAAACAAGATTCACCGCTGCCAGGACCACGAGCCGCCATCTCCTCACCGCTAGGGCTGCCACCGAGCTTCGCTAGCCTAGCCTCACCATCGCCAATAGTTGCCTCCGAGTTTCCTCTCTTATTCGTTATCATAGGTCGTTGGAGAAGAATAAAGTTGCAACATACTCACCACCTAGATCCACCGCTACTGTTGCCACCGAAGGAGACTGCCATTACCTTACCCGCCTCGTCGTGTTGCCGCTCACCGCTCTTTGTTGCCACCAGGAGAGAAACGAAAGGAGTCACCTCCCTCGATTGCCGATTCGGATCTAAGGCCGTTGGAGGAAGCCGTTAACCACTGAATTTAAACTTGTGTAGTTGACTTGTTTATGTTATTTTAAGGTACTTGGGGTTGGATTTGTATCGATGATTTTTGAGTTTGTCTTTTTGAGGTAAGTCATACTGGACTTACTTAGTTGCCGTTTTGTTTCAGGTTAAGTTTGTCGTTGATTGGGAGTATGAATTATATTATTATTATTTTACCTGATATCTTTAATTGTTTGTAAATGTTTTAATTTAAGTTGTGTGTGGACCTTATTACATTTAGGGGTTTAGATAGTACTTGTTGTTAGTGTGAGTAGTCGAGAGTTCTGTTGTGATGCGTTTGCAAGGATTGAGATGGTGATAGATAGAGTTATGTTTGAGAATGGAGTAAATAGAGTTGTGCTTGAGAGTATGATAGACACAATTGCGATTGAGATTGTGGCAGACCGAGTTATGACTGATTTATGAGTTATGTCGAGAATAGGGTAATTGATTATGTTACGAACTGACAGTTACGTCTAGAGGGTAATTGGTTATGTTACGCACTGACAGTTACACCTCATGATGCTATATTGTGACAAATGGTTTTATGATATATTGGACAAGACTAATTCGTTATGTTACGCACTGATAGTTAAACCTAGGGGGTAATTGATTATGCTATGCAGTGACAATTACGCCTCAAGAGACCCAATTGTGATAGAAGAGTTATATGAAAGATTGGAATATGCTAATTTGTTATGTTATGCACTAACAATTAAGCGTAGAGGGTAATTGGTTATGTTACGCACTAATTGTTACCCCTCAAGAGACTCAATTGTGATAGACGGGTTACATGAGATATTGGACTAGGCTAATTGATTATGTTACGCACTTACAATTAAGCCTAGAGGGTAATTGATCATGTTACACACTGACAATTACACCTCAAGAGACCAAATGTTGATTGATTTTTATGAGTGAGATGTGTTGTATAGTATGGACATAAATGAATGACGATGATGATTACAAAGATATGCCGGTTGTTATGTATGGGTAAAAGTAGGTATAGTCAGTGATGATGAGAGTTGTTGATGGATATGGATAGGGTTAGGATTAATGTTACATTACCTTACCTTGTTTTCAGTGTTATTATGGATTTTAGTTATTATATGTTTATATCGTACATATTTGTTAGATTGCTTCTTCTTTTGTTGACACTTTCACTTTATTAGTTTATACTTTTGATTTATATGTTTTTATAGGAATATTACTATTGATAAGTTTATTTTCTTGTCCCTTAATATGTACGGGTTTAATCTGATTCCGGAGTTTAGACTCCATTCTTGAAACGTTAGCTAATGGTTACTATATTGTTGTTTTAGGTCTTGTTTGTAGGTATTGGACTCACCTTGAATACTATCTTCCGAGAGATGATGTACAAACAGACTCACGTGTGCTTTAGGATTTTGAGAATGTTGTTGTGTCTTGCTCTTCAGGTAACTGGATGTTGAGTTTGTGTGCTTTGATTAATTATTCAAATTTAAAGATGAGTACTTCATCTAATCAAAGTGATATTTAAACCTAATCGGGTTTCCTTAAGTAATGCATCCTGATCCAACACCTTTAGCGCCCTATAACTTTGTTAGGTGGGAGAAATATTTAGTTGATAACATATAGAAAATCTTAACTCGATTGATCGCTTTGACTTATGTAATTTTTATCAAGTTCGAAGAATTGAGTTAACGTTAAAGTAAATACTGAATTTTTTTTATGTATTATAATGGGCGGAGCGATTCGAACATGACATTATTCCGATTGTGTTATGCCGACGGATGAAATTTGACATGAAAGCCCAAAGCTTAGTTATTGTGTCGAAGCCCAAGAACTTATACGGGCCAAGAAGCCCAATTGTGCTAGACATTCTGAGAATCTGAGATCGTAGATATGTCGATCGCCATCTGCGTTCCGGCTTGAATTTGCTCTATTCAACGTCCGTCTCTTCCCTTTGACGGGTCAGCCTCTCAGGATCCAGATTGTCGACCTCTGATCTGCAGAGCTAGAGGAAGATGACGATGTTTCACTTCATCAACTGTGCTATTCTCACCTTCGGTCCGCACGCCGTTTACTACTCTGCTACTCCTTTGTCAGTCTTCTTCCTTTTCTTACTTCATACCTAAATTTTTTGAGCAATTCTTTTCAATTTAACTTAGATTTTGGGAGTCTTTTTGATAGAAATTAGATCTAGATGCTTTGCGAATATCTTTCCTGTTTGTTTAACATCTGATTGCTTCCTACTCTGAACCAGGGTGCCACTAGATTAGGTTTTGCTGCATTGAATAGCCAATTACGATGTAGAAATTCAGGATTGTTTAACGTGTCACTGATCGTCCGGTTTACTGGTCTTTGCTGAATATGTGGAAGAGTCATCTAGAGTTTAGTTCCACCTACTAGTGCGCAGTTTTACTTTTACTCGATTGTTTCCGACCTTTTTTGGAATTGTATCGTTGGTTTGAAATGCAAGATCTTGTTTTTACTTTTTGTTGGTTGATTTGTGCTGCAGATCTGAGTATGATACGCTTGGCACATCCGTTAAGGCTGCTGTTGTCTACCTTTGTACAGCTTTAGTCAAGGTCTGTGAATTTTGACGGTTCTGTATAACAAGCTTTAAGTTCTAGTGTATTGTGGCAGTGTCATCTCTGTTAACACTTTTTGAACTTTTTGCAGCTGGTTTGTCTTGCAACATTTCTGAATGTATCTGAGAATGAGAATTTTGATCCATATCAGGTACTGCACAGTCCTCAATTATCAATCTTCTATGGAGACTTCTATTAATTAGAGAAAGATTCCATCTTTAGGGGGCTCTAATCTTGTTCAATGGTGTGAAGTATACAATGAAAGAAAATTTAGAGTTTATGTCGTGTTTTTTCTTGGGGATTGCCCTGGATTTATAATCGCTGAAATTATCTCTCTGTATGACCATTATTGTTTTGTTTTGGTGTTTGGGGTAGTATGCGCGCGAGAGGAACTGTGGCGTGTGGAATTCACTTATCTAGTTAATATGTGTGTACCATTAATGAGAACAACCTAATTACGTATGAGTTTACTTTCAGGAAATGCTGAAAGCCTTGATTGGTTTTGTTGATGTTGCTGGGCTTTATTTTGCCTTGACTCAACTAACACACAGAAATATCTCCCAAAATCACAAATTCCAAGCAGTTGGACTTGGTAAGCTATGTTTCCCTATTCAATTTCTCCTGTTGACTGTTGCATTTTCTTTTGGACTGTGATGGCAATGCTTCTAAGTCCTATCCACCTTGAATCTGTTTTTTTTTTGTGAACAATGAAACTTATGTAGTTAGCATCCTTATAAAAGCAGAGTGAACATATTGAGATTAAGAAGTTCATTTTCAGAATATGGTAATTATGTAACTTAACATCCTTGTCAGGCTAACAAAAGATGACAACGTAAAATTCATTGATATGTCTGATGACATGTCTAATTCATTTAATATAAGCACCTAGAAGCTGTGTGCACAGTTTAGCAAGATATGGAAAACAACTTGCTTAGCTTCTTTATTTGTCCTTTCTCTTTCTGCAGGATGGGCTTTTGCTGATGCCGTTCTACATAGATTGGCTCCTCTTTGGGTGGGAGCTAGAGGACTTGAGTTTACGTGGGATTTCATTCTACAAGGCCTTGAAGCAAATGCAAACCTGGTATGATCAAAACATTAACCTTGCACCCTTCTTTGCGTCTCGCCAAGGTTGCCATGATATCTTTCCAATCTTGTCAAATGTTTTCTATTATTTCAAACACGGGACATGTCTCTATATTAATCTCCACATGCTTTGTTTGCTATTTAAAATAGGAAATTGTATGCCACCATTGCATTGACTGCCCTTGTTTTTACATCTCTTCTTGCTATCTATTAATAATCAGTTACGTTCCCTTCTACTGTCAGGTGTTGTCTATCTCCCTGGCTGCACTAGGATCTTTGATGTGGCTTAGGAAGAACAAGCCGAAGACGTTGATACCTATAATTTACTTGTGTGCTGGGATTGTAGCTACTATGCCTTCCATCACAAGGTATGCTTCTTATCATTCCACTGCTGTTTTAGCCTCTTTGTGAGCTATAATATGGTTGGTAAGGGATAAGATGGTGGAGCTGATGGAAAATCGTGGCTGTGTTTGTTGCAGCTATTTGAGGCTGGGCTTGGGATGGCACTTCCCAAAAGTAGTTGGCTTTGAGTTGTTCACTTCTTTGGTAATGGCTTTCATCAGCTGGCAACTCTTTTCTGCTTGTCAAAAACCATCATTCTAAGAAGACGTTTAAGCTGTAGCCAGTTTTGCTCCTCACTCAAGCCGTTGTTCCAAACAGGCTGTTGGCAGTGATATCGTGCCACTTCTACCTCCTATACTGCTGCATGCTATCCTTGTCTTTGCTCTTTTTGAACTTGTATTTTGTTAGATTTATAACTTTGAGCTAATTTGGAGAATGAAGATACAAATGGTGGAACTGTAGAATTGAGTTAGTTGTCACATTTGATCTCCTTTTCCCTGTCTGAGTGAAGGCATTGAATTATAGTATGAATTGGGTTACACTTATCTCAAGTCCCTGACCTGAATTAATCTGATCTTTTGTCTTCTGCATTGCTTTGTTCTAGCATTATTTCCTTTTTCATCTTGTCAGTGGAGGTTTTGGTCACTACCGGGTTTGCTCTATTCGACCTCGGTTTAAGCATATTAGAATTGTACAGCAGGATTGGGTGCCTAATTTTTAAGTCAGCTGAACTACATACGAAGGGTCCAAAATCACAACATTTATGCAGGGCATTGATGACTACCAAAACAACTAGTTAGTGTTTCTTCTCAAGCCTTACATTATATCTTAAGATTCAAACAAAACACCCTTCTAGAGATCAGAGATGGTGATTGGTGAGTCTGGTTCTTTGCACAATAGAGGAATCCCATCCGGCACCACTCTGAATATATTCACGTCAAAGGTGACAGACTTGTGCTTTGGGTTACGATTAGCCAACTTGAACAGGCAGACGTCATATTCTTCCAAGGAGTTGTCCATGGCGAAGTCTTTCCAGCCCCTAGCTAACCCTCCACGTCCTTTGTTGTCAAATAGCAGTTTCGCTTCCCATGACTTCTCCTCGGTCCTTAGAATCACATCTCCACTTTCCTGAATTACATGTTTTGTCAGCCATCCTGCAGGAACGCTCTGCAATCACACCAAATTTCTTAATTGACTGAATTCAAAGATAAGCTTGGGCCCGTTCGGATGCAAATTATATCAGTTGAAATTGAAGTTTATCTCTAGTTTTCATCTCTTAATCCTCTTTTTCATGTTCGGTGAATTTTTTTGAGCGGATGAAAGTGTGGTTGAAGCAGTTGAAGATGACGATAAATCATCAACCAACACCCCCTAGCTTAAAGGGGATGAAGGGGGATGAAGGATGAAATTTTACGCTGTTACCCTTATTCTCTTTTCTTTTCTTCCTTTCCCTTCCTTTTCATTAACTCTCCTCTCTTCTTCTTCTTATTCTTCTCTTCCCTGCAAGACTATTGAATTGTACAGGACTTGAATTCATCTGATTTTCACAATGCCCTTTAAGATTCTCTGTTGTTGGTTGCTACATTTTTTTCAATTAAAATACAATTGCTTCTTTTAATGTTAACAATGGCCGCTGGTGTTCTCACTGCTGATTTGGGGGCCAACAATTCATTTCATAGGAAGTATCAAGAGTAGTCATTGCTAAACTTGAGCCACTCAATTTCCGACGGTATCTTCCCTTCTCCTTCAATCGTACCTAAGTATCTCATCCTAGCTTAAAAACGAAGATTCTTCTCACCATCTCTGATGTGTTCTCATGAACCCTAGGTTTCAAAATTTCTCGCAGTTTTTGGATCGATCACGCTTCATTTACTTCTCGGCAATTTTGTGAAATTTACACGGGCCTACGCGAGCCTGATCGGGAGTCTAGAAATCATGTTTGTATTAAGATTCGTATTGAGAAGAAGAAACGCCAACGAGCTCTTACTCCATCCCAGGATTAATTTTTTGAGCTTTATTGTATTGGTCTCGTCTCCCAATTTTAAAGTTTTACTCCATCTTAAAAGTGGATTTGAACTTGTAATTTCCAGTCAAATGTATATGTTTTTGTGTGAGTTTGATGGATTTTGTTTACAGTGATTAATCATAAATAAATCGGTTGGTTTAGGGCACAAAATCATTCGATTTTCACAATGCTTTGAATATTTTGTTGCTGGTTGCTGCAATTTGTTCATTGCAGATTCAATTGCGTCATAACCGAGGTTCTGCTAATGGTTGATGGTTGCTGCATTTTGTTCATTGCAAACTCAATTGCTTCATAACCGCGATCTGTTGGTTGATGGTTGCTGCATTTTGTTGATAGCAAATTCAATTGCTTCCTAACAAAGATCCTACTACTGCTACTGCATTTTTGTGTTGGCTGATGCTATTTTTCTTTGGTTCTAGTTTTTCCATTAATTGCAAGGCTTAGAACTTGTATTCGCCTTTTTTTTTGTGTTATGTGTTAGCCTGTCTACGTATCCGGAGATAAACTAAATTCTTGTTCAATCCAAATTCAATGATATGAACAACCCAAACTTGTTATGTATCTATCAAACAATATAATTTCTTGTTCAATCAAAATTAACAATGGCTACCCTTATCACATGCATGTCACATGATCAAATAAAAATTTTATCTCATACCCTTTTTCGTAATTTTACCCATAATAATTCCTTTCACACTCATAATAATTCCCTTCTTTCCAAACACCTAAACCAATATTTTTATTTCATCACCTTCATCTTCATTCTCATTTTTCATCTTCATCTTCACATTCAACTTCAACTTCAACTTCAACTTCAACTTCAACTTCAACTTCAACTTCAACTTCAACTTCAACTTCAACTTCAACTTCAACTTCAACTTCAACTTCAACTTCAACTTCAACTTCAACTTCAACCCGTTATAAACTACGTTTTACCAAACAGACCCAAGGTCTTTCTTTATAATTACGAGGAAGTTGAAGTTACCACGAAAAATTTCTTATGGACATGGGTAGCTCTCATGACAACAATGAAGCCATCATCGGTTAACTCCTCGATAGCTTTATGAAAGACTGCTCTTTTTTCTGCTTCACTTATGGATCGTCTACTGGAAGCGCAAGTCACTGCAGAACAGTTGCTTCGTTTCTTCAGGATCAACGGTTCATCACCTGCAAGACAAACTTGGTTACCAAGGAGAGGCGTCACGCTCCTCAAAGCAACAACTGTTTCCTGAGCTTGGATTTTGTCGTCATCTAGCATTGGATAAGGACCTGAATATTCAGTAACTTGAAGCACAGCTTCCTTTCTGGGTTTCTTAGCTGAATTGTCTTTGTACATAAGCTTTGCATGAGGCTTCTTGTGGTCACAGTTTCTGACAAAGTAGGATTCTTCCTTTTCACACAAACTTCTTCTGTCTAAAATGACAACATCAAAGTGAGAGTTGCCTCTGTACTTGAAAATGAGTATGTCATTTTGTTCCAAAGTGTGATCACTCACAAATTCCTCCCACCCATCTCCAAAATAGAGAATGTTACCATTTGTTAGTAAACTAACTTCCCATGTAACCCCACTTGGACCGTTGATTACCAGCTTTTCATTTAGTTCACCCTTCTTGCAATCTGCAAACTTCTTTGGAATCATCTGATCATATTCAGAACTTCATTAAGTGAAAACCCATGTAAGAAAATCATCAGAGTAGGAGTGGA
>BSUD01000102.1:13728-39804 GCA_033239045.1 Fagopyrum esculentum | reverse complement strand
TAACTTACATTTCGTCCTCCCATCTGAGGAACAAGGGCAGTGGGAATAAGAACAGTTGTACCAAGCATGAGAAGATAGTGCTGGAAACCTAGTAGGATGGCTTCGGCTGAAATGGAAGATCATTTATACATTCATTAGATGAAAATCAAGAAAATTCCTCGAGGCAGAGAACAATCGGTACCAATTTGTCAAGAGAATCTCAAGAACGCAAACAGATAGTTCAAGGACAGTTAAACTCAACAGCAATCAGATTAGTTCAATATCCAGCACTGAGATCCAAATGAACTCCACATACATAGTTCATAGTCCTATTTGTCCCACACACTGACATAAGTCTCAGTAAAGGAACTGGAAACTTAAATCCAGTTAAATTTTAGAATATCCAACACATATGTAAGATTGAGTTGCTAGCCATAGGAAAAGGGCCAAAGGGCAACCCAAAGTCACAAATCTTTACATAATTATACCAGCAGGTGGGTATCCTGTACAACATAATGGAATTTCAGCATCTTTTGAACAAAAATAAAGTATAGTATCAACTTAAATAAGCAAAAGCCAGAACTAATGGGAATATATTTCACTACTAGTTGAAAAAGGAAAGAAAAAGGCAAAGTATGAACCAAATCTAGAGATACTCACGCCATGGAGGTGGACTAGTGATACAATAGGAGACATTAGGGAGTTGATCCTTAGGTGGGTGTGGTGATGGCTCCTCAGCCTTTGCTGGACCTCCTCCTCCTGCCATAATCTCTCTTTTGCAAATTCTGTACTCTACCGACCTTCTCCTCTCTGTGGTTCAGAGCCAGGAAACCCAGAAAAAATAAGAGGAAAAGGAAATTAAGACAAGGGATCAACCAAGTAGATGAAAATCCAGATGCTGGATCACAGATTTTGCAAGGATAAACATTCGAAACAGGTTTTGAAGCAGAAGAGTGTAAACTCTACAGATAACCCAGCAAGTGTAAGACAAGGGTAACATGAAAATGGAGTACACCCAATATCCACATTAACTCCCAACAGAGAGAACTAGTAGGTCCATCATTATAATGAAAAGCAGCGTTAAAAAGGAGGAAGAAAACTACAGTAGAGAAAATAAGGAAATTAAAGAAGTGTAACTTTAAACTATGGGGTTGGATTGGGGTTCTGATAATCCCTTAAGCTTTTCGCAAAACTCACCTTTTCTTTCTACAGTCTTTCAGGGCAGGCCTGAAAATGAGGCGAGTGGAAAAGGGCAAATTTATGAAAGAAAGGGAAAGAAGTATGCCATGCCCACCTACAAAATTTTACCAGTATGGGGAAATGGGAAATCTGTGAAGGAAAAAGAAAATTACAAATACCCAGACAAGCAATTGGGTAAAACTTTCAGGGTTTTGTGAGTGAGAGGTACTGTTCTTCTCTTCTGTTTGTAGCTCAGAAGTTCTTCAGGCGGGAGATGAGTTGAAAGCTACAAGCCTAAAAACCAATGACAGCAAATCTCGTCTTTCTCTCTAAACCATCCAAATTTCAAGTTACACATACAATTTCACAGTGCCAAACAAAATAGCACGAACATATATTCCGTCCTAATCTTTTGACTGTCAGCTGGCAAATTTCAATCACTACTGAAAAACTATTTATGGTAGAAAAATTGGTTTGAATAGAATTTATGAAGTTTGGCAGATGAAAAAATATATGACAAATCTGCAAAATGTTATCTCTTAGTGTTATCAAATATGTCAGCACTGGAAGCCACTACCACTGGACACAAAATTGGCATTGTTATTCTCAATCACACGACACAAGGCACCGACTGAGTTATGGTCAAAACGACGAGTAGAGATGAGAAGGAGGAGCAAAACGAGTCGTTTAGAGGATTAGGGTAGGCTTGTAGAGCAGCTTAGCGGGTAGCGACAGCCGACCTCAATGAGAGTACAGTTGGGTGGGAAGGAAATGCTAATGTGACACGCGGGTCGCAGTGTGGTGACAGTGACGAAAAGCTCAATTATTGACTTGAATGAAAATTGAATTGAGGATTTAGATAGAAGACGTCAATGAGAGTAGGGTATGTTGGGTCAATTTGGTTAATCATAGATTCACGAGCTAACTATCCTTTTATTTTAAATTTATTTTATTCCCATTTTTGTATAATAATAAGCTAACTTTTTAGTAGGTTAGAGACATTATGATGTTGCATTAATCTGAATTTATATGTCCACGGTTAAAATCGTTTTCTTTTATTTTCAATACAATTATAGTGCATTAATCTGAGTTTATATGTCCACACTTAAAACTTCAACTTCACTCGGATCGTTCCGATCATTATCCGTGAAAATATAATTGATATGTACCTGCATGAAACTAGGGCTGTGTTTGGATGTTAGGCTAGTTAAACTAGTGTAGTGTGTGTAGTTGTGTTTTGACCCAAATACAAGTGGTATGGAGTGTTTAGTGTTTGCATATTGTTAACGGTTGTTTGCTTGCAACACACTAGTTTTTCGACCCATGTGCTACACACGTGACTAAAAAAAACAAGGTTTTTATTTCTTGCGCCTGTTTTCACAGAAGACCCAACGCGAAGGATCGGTTCACGAAGAGCAGCCGGTGGAAGGCAAAGGAGAGGAACGCGAAGAGCAGCCGGTGGAAGGCAAAGGGTTAGCAGCGCGAAGAGCAGCCGGTGGAAGGCGAAGGGTTAGCAGTGGTTAGACGAGAATAGGCAACTGCAAATCGATTGGGTTTAGACAGGTAATTCTCAGCACTTAGATTTATTTGTTCTTCAAATTTTGGGGGTTAGGGTTTAATGGAATGACTTGAAAAGGATGTGCGAATTGAGGGAAAATGGTGGTTTTTATTGTTGCTGTTGAGCATCAGTGGTGGTGGTTTTTATTGTTGATGTTCAGTTGTTACATTCGGTATCTGTTGATTCACATTTTACAACAAATGAAAGCAAGTCTCTCTGTCGATATTGTAAGAAAGCAATAGCCTGTTTGCCATGGCCATAAGCATATCATCACACAAACTTGTGTCTCTTACACGAGTTCCCTTTTTCCCACAAACCCCTTTAAACAATAAAAAAATCCCCAATTGAATGACTGCATTCGCTTTGGAAATTAAAATAGTTACAGGACTTGTTCAAAAAAGAAATGATTTAGAGGGGAAGATTAATAAAAAAATGCAGTAGATCTGCGTTTACACCAAAGCAAAATTGAGAATCTTTCTTGTATTTTTAGTAATTAATTAGGGCCATGAACTGTTCTCCAGTCTTTCTGTGTTTGTCTGGACTGTTGAGTGTTGATGATTGCCAATGAAGGCTTCGCTTGGCTTTCCGGCAGTGGTGGTGGTTTTTATTGTTGCTGTTGATAGACAGACTTCAAGGTGGTTTTTATTGTTGCTGTTGAGCATCAGTGGTGGTTTTTATTGTTGATGATCAACTCTTACATTCACTATATATTGATTCACATTTTACAACACCAAAGCAAAGTGGGTTTGGCTTTCCGGCAAACATCTCAGCATAAATAAATCCACTTGAAGTCTGTCTATCAATTGCCATTGTGCCAAAGGCTACATTTACAGCTTTTTTCTTGTATGAATTTATGCATACTGGTTATAATTTTTCAAACTTTATTGTTTGCTGAATGACAGTTATTGAAATGGTGAGCTATCCATCCACTGATTCAAGTGATGAGAGTGTCAACGAGTTCATAAGGGAGGCTAATGAGGATGAGATGGTTGAATACGCTCATGAATTTAATGACAGCTCAAGCGCATTACGGGAGTATGTCACTGGCTTGAGGCAAGAGAAGAAGAACTTAACGAATGAAGTTCACAGTCTACGCAACACTCTTGACTATAAGAGGTTGTTGGTCGACTCTTTACAGCATGAGGTTACTCGATTGAAGGAGGACAATAAAAAGATTGATCATTCTCATAGAGTCGATGCATTTGTATGGGGTTTACTAGTTGGGATAGCACTTGTCCTTTATGTAGTGTACTACTGATGAGTCTGGTTTAGCATTTTTGTAATGACTATTGCTGCATGGAACAGTATGTGTAAACCTGGCCTTTGTATTGACTATTGTGAATTACAATCAATTTGTGGTTCGTATGAACTACCAGGTTCAGGTTTATGTATATTTGCAGAAGTCTGTATGTACTACTCGGTTCAGATCAATCAATTTGTGACTCAGTCGAATATATAATACTTACTAAAATTCATGATCGAAATTAGTTTGTTCTTCTAGAGTACAAACCCAAAGGGAGTAATATGGGTGATATTAAAGTGCTTTGCAAACACAAAATACTATTGTTTTTGTTATCACAAAAAAAACAAATTTTCATCAATGTCAAATACCAACACAAAATGCATCCTAAAACCTTCTTGAATTCCAAATTGTGTTCGCAATTCGATCACGAATGTGGCTCATCCCTCCGAAGGTTTGGTTTAGTTCTTGTTGCTCTTGTGGTCCGTCGTCCTCCTCTTCTTCTCCTTCTTGTGCATAAGGCACGGAGTTGTCGTCGTCTTCGTCCTCAGAAAGGTCATCATACCCTGAATACAACCGAATGAAGTTGTGTAGGGCAAAACAAGCCATATGAATGTCCACTTGGGTCTTGGCCGAGTAACGTGGCATTGATTGTAGGATCCTCCACCTCTTCTTTAGTACGCCAAAGCAGCGTTCTATACAGCTCCGTAGGGAAGAGTGTACCTTATTAAAGGCTTCTTGTTTATTACACGGAGGTTCATTCTCAAACTGATTTAGGTGATAACGAGTCCTTGAGAACGGAACCAGATACCCCGGTCTATCAGCGTAACCCTTGTCACACAAGTAATACTTGTCTACTGGCGGGTGTGGGAAGTTGAGAGAGGGGTTACAAATGGCGTTATCCAGAACCTTTGCATCATGCGCAGATCCTTCCCAACCGGATAGCACGAAAGTAAACAGCATGTTAAAATCACAAACTGCAAGGACATTGAAGGTAACTCCACCCTTACGGCCTATGAAAGGACCTTGATCAGGTTCGGGTATGCATGCGCTAATATGTGTACCATCAAGGCAACCAATGCAATCCTGTACATGAATAATCGATTTACGAGGAACAAGTTATTGATTAGTTAACTAGGGTCGAAAGTGTAGTTATCTCATACCTTGAAATAATCTTTATATCTAGGATCTGCTGCAATATGTGTTGGTGTTCTTGGAAAATTGGAGTTTCTTGGTCGTATAATGTCACGTGTAAGCCCTTGTCCTCCATTGTTTCCGGTTACAGAATCTAAAACATCATGGAAAGATCGGTTCACGGTTTCGGTTGATCTCTGAAAATGCTCAGCAACAACTCGAACCGAGCTTCCTTGTGCTAGAGTGTAAAGGAATATGCCAACTTTCTCAAGTACTGAAACTTCTCTGGATGGATTAAGTCCGTAATTGTGCTCTAGCTCATTGCATAGGCGTAGGAGGACCTCGGAATCCATTCTAAACATGTTCACAGTGCGAATATGATGTCCTTGCACTATCTCCTCCATCCATAGTCTTCCTCGCTCATATTCTGTGTAACAAGGTTGCTTGTACATGTGTGTGTAGAAATATTGAGCCAATACGTCATTTTCTTTTTGAGTCGCATCATGACATTGAATAATCTTGCGAGCAAGCCGACGAGATCTTAACAATCTGGTCTCACTGCTTGTGCCATCACTTGACATCCTAAACCTGTCAGTTACTTTGAATGTAAGAAGCTAAACAAGATTTAAGAACATATATATTTATTGAATGTAAACAACTTGAATGTTATAAACGAAATTTATTGTACAGAAGAACAGAAAAACATTCATCACAACAAACAACTTGAAAATGGCTAATTATTAGTACAGAAGCACATAAAAAAAAAACAACTTCAAATGCTCAGCAACCGACAACGGCTGCAATGTATTCAACACATCTACTTCTGAATCTTTTCGAATTCATACTTCAGCCACTCCAGTCTGTCAGCATCATTACACAAGCTAAGAAATATATTGGACTCTTGTTTTGACTTGTTCATTGAAACTGCAAATAACCACAGAGGGCTTGGTTTCACTAATTTCTCATCTACGACCATTCTTTCTATGATGTCTTGATATGTCTTCACCTTATCCTCAGCTGCCTTTTCATGGGAGTTCACTTCTTCCTGAAGTATGGCTACCATCTTGTCACTGTTTGCTCTAGTATGTGCCAGGTGTTCTTCAAACCGGGAAGAGCCAACCGATTGCCTTCTTCTCCTCTTAACTGGAGCCTTCTCAGCTGTAACCCTAACCTCCGGAGTTGGTACTGGTGTTTGTGTAGGCTGAACTGGGTCATCATCTCTGTCTTCTCCAACACCAGACTGACTTGAGGCTCGGTCTTCTGTGACAGTCTCAACAAATGTCCTAAAGAACCCCCTATCTGTTCCAAGACCCTCCAAATCAACAGTAGCAGCAGGTGTATCAGTCTCAGGTTCAAGTTCATTATCAGGCTCCAGTTCAGCTTCAGGTTCAGGTTCACGATCCATTCCAGATGACCTCGCTAACCGACCAGTAGCTACATTTCCCCTAAAAAGAGATGACAATAACTCTTCATACCAGACTTCCATACCCTTTGTCCTGTATTTCTTACAGTTCGCGTCCTCCTGAGATAAGTAATGACATTCACAATATTAATTACGTACATTATAATCACTGCTTGTATCCACAGATTATACAACCTTCAATACATCTCAAAGTACCTTAATTTTCCGATCCCACCATTCTTTAGAGGCAGTGATCATGCGTGTGCTTTCATCCCAACCAAGACCAGTCTCTGCATTCCTAAGCAAATTCCATGCCTTGAACTCCTTTTTCATGGCCTCAAATTTGTTCCTACAAACATCCTTAGTTCCCGTTGTTCCAGTCCTCCTAAAAAATTCCTCACTAATGTTCCCCCAGTTGTATGCTTGTTTGGGATTCTTTCTCTGATAAGCAAGTAGCATGTCTACAAGTAGTCTCACCAAGTTATCGTTCCATGCATAGTTAGGACCCCTACAACTTTTTTGTGATGCACTATTGTCCATCCTATCTAACCACAACAACAATGATCTTGCTATTATCAACCCACTAACAGAACCACAAAACAGAAAGACTAAACCAAGCATTAACAATATATATATTGATATATACATAACTCAAACTTGTTTAGACAAACAACAAGAACTCAATGTAGGAAGAAACATTTAAAACAAGCATTAGCAATGTATACAGTAAGCTGCTAAAACAGGGGTGACTTTGACAGCAAAATATCTTGTTTCAATAACAACAAGTGTTCTAAAGTCATGAAACAAGAAGATATTCACACACTACACAGTTCAATACGACCACTAAAAAACATCAGGCATGTATACAGTAAGCTGCTAATAAGGGTAGGTTGAAAAACCTATATCCATTAATAAACAGCAGCAGCATTCGAAATTAATAAAGTGCTGGAACAAGATTCGACTCTAAAGTTATCCCAAACACAATCAGGCATCGAAATTAATAAACAGCAGGGACTCTAAAGTGCTGAATCAAGTGTTCTAAAGTCATGAAACAAGAAGATATTCACACACTACACAGTTCAATACGAACACTAAAAAACATCAGGCATGTATACAGTAAGCTGCTAATAAGGGTAGGTTGAAATTAATAAAGTGCTGAAACAAGATTAATAAACAACAGCAGCATTCGAAATTAAAGTGCTGGAACAAGATTCGACTCTAAAGTTATCCCAAACACAATCAGGCATCGAAATTAATAAACAGCAGGGACTCTAAAGTGCTGAATCAAGTGTTCTAAAGTCATGAAACAAGAAGATATTCACACACTACACAGTTCAATACGAACACTGTATACAGTAAGCTGCTAATAAGGGTAGGTTGAAAAACATATATCCATTAACAAACCCTAACAGCATTCGAATTTAATAATGTGCTGAAACAAGATTCGACTAAAGTTATCCCAAACACTTGTTCTAAAGTGCTAAAACAAGATTCGAGTTCAATACCTGATGAGAACTATATTCGATTTCAATTAGTACAACTACAGGCATCGAGTTAAATATATTCGAAGCATACAACTGGGAAAACAAGATTCGAGTTAAATATATTCGATTTCAATACCTGATGAGAACCAACAATGGAGCAGGTAAGTAGAGTAATCTTCGAGCCAAAAAATCCCCAATTACCAGATCTAGGTCAAACATACAGGCATCGAAATTAATAAATACGATAAACCCTAATTGAGAGTTAAGGAAACGGAAAGCAAGTTAAGGGAGACCGACAAACCTCGCTGTGGTGTTCCTCGATGACCTCGCTGTGGTTGTCTTCAATGGAGAAAGCTGTGCAGTCGAGAAACAAAGAGCGGTGAAAGAGAAGCTGGCGACCCCCAAAAAAATAAGCAGCTTTATATACATGGTATGATATGTAATATAGGTGGAAAGTACAGGGGTGTTTCAGTAATTTGTAGTGCAAAAACACTCTGAAAATAAACACAACCGGGGCTCTCCGGGCTGTTTTTAAAACACACCACAAAACACACGAAACATTTGTTTTTACGCTTACCAAACACACGTAAAATGAAACGGAAACACTAAACACGCTGTTACACTAGTGTAAATGGCTTTCCAAACACAGCCTAGATAAAATAAGAGATATGTATGTGATAATAAGGTTCATTTCTCGTGGAGGTTTTCAAATCTTTTTTATTTATTTGATGATTGCTAGATTATCTCCCTCAAATTTAATATTTTCCTATTCCTATTTCTCTTGGTTTTAACAAACTATTTATCAAGGTGTGTGCTCCCACGTGCAAGATAGATGTGTAACTACATTGCCCATAGTTGTAGGCAATTATTGATGCAGTGTGATCTCTTATGATGTATCCAAATGCACAATGATTATCGCTTTTTTTTATCCATCAAAATTAAGTTTCACACTTCCTACCACTAGTGTATTTTTCCGGTTTTACCTTTTTTGTCTAGGTTGTTCTTTTGGCATGATCTTTAGAGTTGGAATTGTTCCACTCTTATATTTGACTAGTTACCAATTCAGTATTGTCAATTATCGGTTTGTCACTGAAGATGTCTTTGTTCTCCGTGTACCAGACTTTCCACCATGTGACAATTAGTTTAAATATTGTGTTGCCGTCAAGTTTTTCCCGTATAAGAGGCAATATTTCTGGAAGTTTTCTTTGTGTTACATCTATGTTTTTTAGGCAGTCTCGTGTTATAGTATCAGATATATTGCCGATAGTATATGGGCACTTGAGGAATGCATGCTTCGCACTTTCATATGGGTGCAATACATAGTTACCGAGACTTTTTAATTTTCAAGGTTTTTTTATCGGACGTCCATCTATAGATTGGTACCGTATGAAATTTTTTATTTTTAGCATGGTATTCAGGTTCCAAATCCATGTGTTGTCATGTTGGGTAATGCCCTACCATTTATGTAAAAGTTGTAGTGCGGCTTTAGTGGAGAACCAACCGTCTTTACTAGGTGTTCAATACAACACGTAGCGGGTGGCTAAGGATTATGTTAACAATGGTTTGCAAGATCACATTTTCAATTAGACTCACTATTTTTCCATGATCCCATTTTTTATTTGCAATAAGTGTGCTTACTGTTTCCCTTGTGTTTGTTATAAGGTCCTTGTTTGCCACATGCTGATCTAGTGGATGATCGTCTATCCATTGGTCTTTTCATAATTTAATTGTTCGTGGATCTCTTATATTCCATTTGAGGCCCTTTTCAAAATTTTTAAATGTTGACCGTAGGTTCATTAATCTCCTTTATCTCCACAATGTATTCTTTCCAATTTTATAGCGCCATAGGCGATTTTCTTTTAGATACTTTTTGATAGCAATTATATGTAATTAGAATATAATTGAGGGTTGCCTTTGTAATTATTGTAAATACGTTGGTTATTTATATGACCGATCAGTAAATGGAAACCCTAAGGGGAATTTATCAGAATCTCACATGGTATCAGAGGTTATCGTTCCTCTAACCCTCTTCCGCTCTTTCTAACCCTACGGCCGTCACCGCCGTATCTCCCTTTCTTTTTCGTTCTTCTTCAATGGCTACCGATCGGAAACCGTCTTTTCATTCCGCACTCGGAATATCCAACATCAAGAACAACATCGCTCTCGTCCTTGACCATGACACTCCGTATGCTTCCTGGGTTACTCTTTTTCGAGTTACAGCAAAAGCTCACAACGTCCTTGATCACATCGACGCGAAAGTTCCCAAACCTACGGACATTGACGACTCTTTATGGCTTCAGGTTGACGCAGCGGTCCTTCAATGGATATACAGTACAGTCTCTCGGGACATACTGCTGCAAATTCTTGACTCCGATGATACGGCCCTTCAAGCCTGGAATCGAGTCAAAGACATTTTCCAAGATAACAAAAATACTCGTGCTGTTTATCTCGAACACGAGTTCTCAAACTGTAAGTTATCTGGATTCGCCTCTATTAACGCTTATTGCCTCCAACTTAAGTCTTTGGCAGATCAACTCAAAGGAGTTGGCTCACCGGTTCCCGATACTCGACTTGTTCTTCAACTTATTTCGGGTTTACCCGCTGAGTATAATGCTGCGGCGAGTTTTATTCAACAATCCGATCCGCTTCCCTCGTTCACCAAAGCTCGATCTCAACTTCAGTTGGAAGAAACGCGAATGGCGTCCCAATCCGGTTCCAACAGTGCACTTACTGCCGCTGCAAGGAACTCCGCATCCACCGGCTCCAGCCCCCCTCCGTCTTCTGGCACCCCAGCACCGCCCCAGTCCGGCAGCACTTCGACTCCGACGGACCAGCCCAACCAGCGTCGCGGTCGAGGCAGAAAAGGGAAGCAGCGTTCCGGCGGCGGCAACCCTTCTCAGCGTTTCGTGTGGAATGCCACACGCGGATGGCTGCCTCTGCAGCAGCAGCAACATGCGGCCCAGATGCCTCCAGGCCCACCTCCGCCTTCCTGGACTCCAGCCCACGCAACATCTGGCCCACAGCAGCCTTTCCCCTCTTACTCTTTTCAGCAGCCCAGCATTCTTGGGCCTGGCCCACTGACGCAGCACAATCAGGCCCATCTGGCTTATAATTTTCAGCCTACTGCTTTGGACTCCTCGTTTGCTACTATGACGTTAAACCCGACGGACAATAATTGGTACATGGACACCGGCGCAACATCTCACATGACTCATACTCCAGGTACACTCTCGTCTGTTTCGTATAATGGTCCTTCAAATTCGATAATTGTTGGCAATGGCATGCGTATTCCTTCTACAGGTATTGGAGAAACCACTTTTCCAACCACCACAAATCCCTTACGCTTATCTAATGTCCTTGTAGCACCACAAATTGTTAAGAACCTTGTTTCCGTCCGACGTTTCACTACTGATAACCGTGCTAGTGTCGAATTTGATCCATTTGGTTTTTCTGTGAAGGATCTGCAAACGGGGACCATACGCCTGAGATGCAATAGTTCGGGGGAACTCTATCCTGTCACCAAGTCATCCCAAGTCCACGCTCTCTCCATTGAGTCACCCAGTCTTTGGCATGCTCGTTTAGGTCATCTTGGCACGCCTGTTCTAAATTTTCTTAAGAATTCTTCCTTTTTTCGTTGTAATAAAGAGAAACTCTCCTCTATTTGTCATGCTTGCCAATTGGGCAAACATCACAAACTTCCGTTTGAACGGTCTTTTACCTCTACTTTTGCACCTTTTGATCTCATCCATAGTGACCTTTGGACGTCACCGGTTGAGAGCAAGGAAGGTTTCAAATATTATCTCCTTTTTCTTGATGATTATACACATTTTTTATGGGTTTTTCCCATCAAATTCAAATCTCAAGTCTATGAGTTATTTGTGCAATTTCATAACTTGGTTCGAACTCAATTTCATCGGACTATTAAAAATTTTCAATGCGACATGGGTAGGGAGTTCAATAACTCAAATTTTCACAATTTTTTCAATACCCACGGCATAAATTTTCGGTTTTCTTGTCCATACACCTCCCCTCAAAATGGAAAAGCAGAACGTATCATTCGTACAATCACAAATATGATGCGTTCTCTTCTTTTCCATGCCTCTATTCCGGTTTTCTATTGGCCCCATGCCTTGGAAACATCGTGTTATCTTCTAAACATCTTACCCACCACCACAATTCAAAATCGGTCACCCACCCAAGCGTTGTATCTCACAACTCCTTCTTACCATCATCTTCGAGTTTTTGGTTGCCTTTGTTATCCAAACAAAACCGCCACAATCTCACACAAACTTCAACATCGATCATCTCCTTGTGTTTTCTTAGGGTACCCATCTCACCATCGGGGGTATAAATGTTTAGACATAGCCACAAATAAAATCATTCTTTCTCGTCATGTTACTTTCGACGAATCTAGTTTTCCGTTTGCTTCCCCACCACACGCGTCTTCTTTTCCGCTTTTTCCGGATGACACGGATTTATCCCCATATCACACCGAATTAGCATCTCGAGCCGCCGGTTCACGTGAAACAGTCCCAGCAGCCTCCTCCAATTCGCACCTGCAGCTTCCTGTGCGCACGTCCAGCCCAGTGACGCCTCCTGTAGGCCCACTTTCACCCGGCCCATCTCATGTCCGCCTTCCTCCTGCTGCAAGCCCATTGCATGGCCCACCTCCGAACTCCATGCCGCATCCCTCCTCTCCTGGCCCACCTCCACGTCAGCCCAGCCCAGCGTCCTCTCCTCCCCTTCACATTTCTGGGCCGATTCATGCTGACAGCCCACCTGCGCCTATCCCACATCAACCAGCTACCTCCGTTTTTCCAGACCATCCACCTTCAAATACGGATTTAGTCCAAACCCGACCCCACACTCGCAGCCAGTCCGGTATTGTCAAACCTAAACCCATATTTGATCTTTCCGTTTCCACCACAATATCACCCATTCCAAAATCCCATAATGTAGCCCTCCAAGACCCGCAGTGGAACGCTGCCATGGTCGACGAATATCGAGCCCTTATGCGGAATAAGACTTGGGTTCTGGTTCCTCGCCCCATTCAGGCTAATATTGTGAGATGTATGTGGATTTTTCGTCATAAGTACAGGTCTGATGGTTCTCTTGAACGATACAAAGCTCGTCTAGTTGCCAACGGATGCTCCCAGCAAGTTGGCATTGATTGCGATGAAACCTTCAGTCCTGTTGTGAAACCAGCCACTATCAGAACGGTTCTTAGTATTGCAGTTTCGCGGTCATGGTCCATTCATCAACTTGATGTTCAAAATGCCTTCCTGCATGGGCATTTGAATGAAACGGTGTATATGTTCCAACCTCCTGGATTTCGAGATTCCTCTAGACCTAATCATGTATGTTTACTGCAGAAATCCTTATATGGTCTTAAGCAAGCGCCCAGATCCTGGTTTCAACGTTTTGCAGGTTTCTTGCTTCAAATTGGTTTCATTGGCAGTAAAAGTGACTCCTCCCTTTTCATTTATCGTCATGGAACCAACATTGCTTATCTACTGCTTTATGTTGATGACATCATCATTACTGCCTCTTCTGATGAACTGCGTTGCCATCTGATCACTCTTCTTGGCAAAGAATTTGCCCTTAAGGATCTTGGCATTCTATCATACTTCTTGGGCATTTCAGTTCGTCGGAGCTCCTCTGGCCTATTCTTATCACAGGATAAATATGCTAGGGAAATTGTTGCTCGTGCTAAAATGACCAACTGCAAATCATCTGCAACACCTGCTGAGCCTTCTGTGAAACTGAGTGCCTCATCTGGTCCACCAGTCACTGATCCCACTCTTTACCGAAGTCTAGCTGGAGCACTTCAGTACCTGACTTTCACACGACCTGACATAAGTTATGCAGTTCAACAAGTTTGCCTTTTCATGCATGATCCCAGAGAAGCTCATTTTGCTGCCCTCAAGCGCATCATCCGTTACATCTCTGGCACATCCTCATTAGGTATTACTATTTCTCCATCTCCAAAGTCAGATCTTATTGCTTATACAGATGCCGACTGGGCTGGTTGTCCTGATACTCGCCGATCAACATCTGGTTATTGTGTTTTCTTCAACGACACTTTAATCTCTTGGGCTGCTAAACGTCAATCTGTGGTATCACGATCTAGCGCCGAGGCAGAATACAGAGGGGTAGCCAATGTAGTATCAGAATGCTCCTGGTTGCGCAATTTACTACTTGAACTTCATTGTCCCCTTACAAAAGCTTATGTGGTTTACACTGATAATGTCTCAGCAACGTACCTTGCCAGCAACCCGGTTCAACATCAACGAACCAAACACATCGAGATTGACATTCATTTCGTTCGTGATAAGGTTGCCCGCGGCGACGTTCGAGTTCTCCACGTCCCATCGGCTTTCCAGTATGCAGACATTTTTACAAAAGGCCTCCCACGACAATTGTTTTTAGACTTTAGATCCAGTCTTACTGTACTACCTCCTCCAGTTTCGACTGCGGGGGTATGATAGCAATTATATGTAATTAGAATATAATTGAGGGTTGCCTTTGTAATTATTGTAAATACGTTGGTTATTTATATGACCGATCAGTAAATGGAAACCCTAAGGGGAATTTATCAGAATCTCACACTTTTCCTCGGTAACATTGACCTATATATTCTCCGGTTCATTCATAACTTTTCAGAGGAGTTTCATTTGGAGTGCTTGTTCATGTCCTCTGCTTTCCTTGTTCCTACCCCCATGCTTCCTTTGGTTTACAAATCTTATCCCACCTTGAAAGTTTTCTTCTTTGTTCTAGAAAAATTGCTTATTGATTTGGTCAAGTTCCTTATGGATTGATGACAAAAGCATAGAACTTTGCATTATATAGTTAGTTTTTGCATTAAGATTTGTCTTGATTGAGACTATTCTTCCTTTTTGGTAGAGAGACGTTACCTTCCACTTGGTTAATTGTTTTCAAGATCTTGAAATAACATCTTCAAACAGTGATTTGTTCACACGTTCGTTAATGATTGAAAATCCTATATATTTTTCTAGACAAGTGATCGGGGAGATACCCATGTTCTGTTGAAGCATTCTTTTAGACAAAAGTTAGGAAATTTTGTCAAAACGAGCAAGCTTCATGCCAAGACAACGCATGCCGCTTGCCAGGCCGTCTTAGGTGGAGATACGGATGACATCGTTATCCAAGGACGTATTAAAATTCCAACAAAAAAATTGCATGAGTCCATGATTGTGGTCATAATATTTCTATATTCTACATTCATTCTCAAACTAACAAGTCTTAAAGGCTCACACATAGACCGCACATAGTCAAAGAGATAAGATAAGATATCACTTATTTATGGTTTTGATAAAGGGGTTTCGTTTCTGTTTTCGTTCTCAACTAGAGTTCACAAAATATACTCCAACAAATCCAATCAGTATTTGCAACATCCAAGTCGAAACTTTGTTGGAGATAATAAGGTCCCACATCGAAAGATGGGGGCACTTTGAGCCTAGTATATAAGGTCGATGGGCTACTCCTCCTATTGCCACTCTGACAAACTTGGACCTTGTTCAACAAGGAACTCATCAGGGTTTAGGTCAAGCATACATCCACATAAACCCCTTCTAGCCGATTTGAAAGACTCGAAACTATACATCCTTGCATTGCTCTCCTCATCCGATCCGTTGGCAACACCTAGCGACGCTTGTGCCTACTCCTCTCCGCCATAAGGAGTGATTGCGTCTTCTATTCCCTTTAATCTTGCCTTTACTTTGACTATAAGCTTGATAAAGTGCTCCTTCATCGGCGTCTTTAAACTTTTTCTTCCAGATCCAACAAAAGGAACATAGTTCCTTACATCAATCGGATTGGATTGAGGGATTTGTTTTCTAAAAAAGCTTGATAGTCATGGAGACCATATGAGAGAAGGGTGTTAGGTAGAGAGAAGGTCGCAACTTTATGGATTTTGGGTACTATGTTTTTGCGA
The DNA here is from genome assembly GCA_033239045.1 of Fagopyrum esculentum. Classification (NCBI taxonomy): domain Eukaryota; kingdom Viridiplantae; phylum Streptophyta; class Magnoliopsida; order Caryophyllales; family Polygonaceae; genus Fagopyrum; species Fagopyrum esculentum. Next base: position 23,874 of record BSUD01000102.1, on the reverse strand, counting down.
CTTTTGGAAAGAAGGGATGCAACTGCAGACGGCACGTATAACTCGTTTTTTTTAGACGGGATTGGGTTTTTTTTGGGCATTTTTGTAATGTACGATCAATTATTTACTTTCGGACAGAGAATTGATTGGTAGTCGAGAGTTGGACCTCAACCTATGCATTTTTAGTACTTGTAACTAGTTTTTGCATTAAAAAAAATTTAGAACGGACTATCTTTTTCATAGCATTTGATTAGAAGAGAATACGAACCTTGATTAGTTATGCGGATAACATGTAGGAAAATCATGGTCAATCGTGCCAAATTTGTTAGCCATTAAAATGAATATCCTTTTGAATATATAAGCAACAAAAAACACCAAAAAATAAGTCCAACAATGAAAAAAATCATTGATAATAATATTAATTACTCAATGAGACTCGCATATTATATAAGGAAAGTTAACTTAAAATAATAATAACTATTAATATTAAACTCAAACTAATTATAGCTTTGAAAAATTACTAACTATACAAACTATCAACGTATTTACTAAAAGTTACGCTCGACATTCTATACGAATCACATTTATTCGTTATGTATTTGGCTGGAATACCATTTTGAATGACTTTTCATAAAGGTCAGTTAAATATAACATTATTTGACATATGCCTTTAATTTTACGTATTCATATTCGACTCAGATTGGACACGAACTTTATAAATTGTTACCCGTTTATTCGACCCGGATCGAGCTCGGATGGTGGGCCTATAGTGACCGCCCGGTGCAGCTAACTTTTTTATTATTATTATATGAAACATATTTAAAGTTTTGTTTTTTATATAGATTTTGTTAAAAATATTAAATATATTTAAGATATTTTATATAACATATATTAAATTAATTACGATTATATTAAATATTATATAGTTATACTTAATAAGTTAATATTTGTAATCTATATAATGAAATATATATATATTATATTTATTTATTTTCATCCGGACCGGAGGGCCCAACCCGACTTTTTTGGAGCGGTCGAACTTCCTTCTCTGTTATATCCGTCTGTTTTTTCGGAACGACAAATACATTCATCCAAATAATATTTTAATAGAAAAGCATTATTCATCATATACATACATCCTAGGATTCGTAGTCAAACATTGACGATGCTTTTGGAATAATTCTCGAGTGGGAATGTCGTAAGGTGCATGATATGATCTTCAGACCTAATTACTCCCAATCAAAAAAAAATGCAAAGAGGTACATCTTTTCATTATATTCCTTTCGTTTGAAGCAATAATCTCTTTGATATGAGCATAAAGTGGATCGACACGTCCCTTAATGTTTATAAAACTACCCAAAATTGTTTTCAATTTTTTTTTAATGAAACAGTGGACAGATTCCTAAACTTGATGGTTCCGTTGTATGTCGTTTAACGGGTTTCCGTATCTCTTTTAAACTGCAACTACTCGTAACGCCTCAAAATTTGCTTATAACTTTCCCCGCGCTAATGGAGACTCGTCTGTAGCCTATGTCGTCTTCGCGCATCAAATCCGACTGCGACAAGCTAAGGTTTAGTCTTCTTCTTCTTCTACAAGTATTCTTCTTCATCCGCGACCATCGTGCATCAAATCCGACTGTGCGACAAAGATTCCAGTAGAGCACCATCGTCGCGCTCGCGCCAGCGCCGCCTAGCCCGCCTCCGACGAACTGCCGCCCAGCCCCGCCCCGGTCCACACTGTTGAAGGCTGCATAAATGGTTGCAAGGACGATTAGTTGTATGCGGTTAAAACTTGAAAGACTCATACCCAGTAGACCACCATCGTCGTGCCAACGCCACCCAACCCCGCCTCCGACGATGTCAAAGCCGCTCAGCCCCGCCCCAGTCCCCACAGTTGAAGGCTGCTTTAATGGCTGCGAGGATGATTAGTTGTAGGCGGTTAAAACTTAAAAGACTCGCACCCAATAGACCACCATCGTAGCGTCAGTGCCGCCCAGCCCCGCCTCAGTCCCCACTGTTGAAGGCTGCGTAAATGGCTGTGAGGACGTAAATGGGTGCGTAATGGGCTTGGACTTGCGTAATCAAACCATGTGTAAATGACGGACTTGTGTAATCAAACCTTGTGTAAATGGCGGACTTTTGTAATCAAACCCTGTGTGAATGACAGACTTGTTTACATGACAGACCTTTTCGATTGTGTAACTCAACTTTGTGTAAACAAACGGAACTTGTGTAATTGAAAAATAACCGAATGTGTTAACTACATAAATTGACATAGCAAATGAAATTGTGTATCAACATTTTGTAATTGAAATTGTGTATGAACATTGTGTAATTGAAATTATGTATTAACATTGTGTAATTGAAATTGTGTATGAATACTATTTATTATATTTTGTATTATCAAAATAATACACAAAGTTTAATTAGTCCTGATATAAGGGTGGGAGGGAGAGCCTAAATTTGGCACAATTTTTTTTTTCAATACTTATTTTTACTTAAAACTTGAGGGATCTAGTTTGTCTACATATAAAACTTGAGGCTCTGTTTATGCTCATTTTAACAAAAACTACCTACATAGCAATTTTACCCATATTTTAAAGTCATCAAGTCTAAATATACTAGAAAACTTGGGAAATAGGAGAAACATAAAACCTACTATGATGCCAATCATAAATTATGGTAGGTTAAATAACAAAAAAAGTTCCAAAAATTCATATGGATACATTATGCACCAAAATATCATCATATGAATCTGATGAGACTTACCCTGAAATTGATGAGGCTGAAACGTGAGTATTAAATCTCGCAAATATTTACAAGACTCAATAATAGTAAAATGGTCAAGATCGAACCCGGTGAGATTATTGTAATGTTTTGAACATTAATTGCGAAGTCAACTAATATATGCACACAAATAACGAAGGTGATAACACGACAACTATATAACACGTAAGATCGATTGAACAAAGGTGCAAGTTGGCCTATCGTAGTAGGCAAATTGGACGATTTGTGGTAGATCGACAAGGAGTGAGGGAGAGGAAAATATATTTATAGGATTGTTTCATTCGCGAACAATCATGTAACGAAACGTTCTCATAAGTGATTAATAAAGGCATCCAAGAATCTGAATTACCACAATAATAGGGCGCGTTCGGCAACATGAGGTTATTGGAGTTATCGGGGATTATTTTGATAAATTATTATGGGAGATTATTTTGAAAGGTTATTTCGACTTTGGGATCATTGGGATTATTGTGGAGATTATAATCTTCCGAATAATTCGCCCTCTAGTGAACGTGCTCATAATAAAATCTCAATTCGTAATTGTATTCAAATCACATAGTCATGTTATGAAGGGAACAACTATGCGCAACTCTCGCACCTTGCAGGCCACAATCACACAACTCTCAGACTTTGTGATTTACATTTGAAGCATAAATAAAATAAAAGCAATTATATACGTAGCTCTCACATTTTGCATAGAAAAACTTTAAACTATTATAATAATGAATTAGAACATAATCAAAAAATATTAACAAACATGAACATTATAGAATTATCAATACAAGACGGGCTCTCTAGACCCTAAAAGGTCGAAATAACCTTTCAAAATGACAAATATAGGGTTGAAGATGTGAGCCGAAATGTGTTTGGTGAGTTGGCTAAGTACAAATATTGTGGCTAGTGAGTTTCAATAAGACCACTCGAGCTACACAATTTAGAGTTCGTTTGTATCTAACTCTGAAAATGGTAACGTAATGAAAATGAATCTAGTCCATATGTTTTCCTCATTTTGTTTTGAACTATACCTTATAGTTTTTTTTTGAATCATACCTTATAGTTTCATACAAAATGCAATTGTTTTCCTCATTTTGTTTTTCTATAATGTTTTAAAACTAATCAAATTCTTCAATTTCTTCAAACCACAAAGAATGATTTCAACAAGGGTATATGTATGGACTAGATTCGTTTTCATTTCGTTTTTATTTTTGAAGTTAAAATCAAACAGACCCTAAATAACAAAATTTTAATTTCTCTTTGGGTTAAGTAATTCAAATCATTATAATACATCAATTTTCTTTACAAAATTTAACAAATGGGCAATTTTGGTAACTACGCTTTTTTGAAAAACTATACTAGTAACTAGGCTTTTTAATGTTTCAATTAAATAAATATACCCCAACCTTTTGTATTTAATCTCAAATTCTACACACTCTTCTCTCAAGGGGTACATTTACTAAATACAAAACTAAAAAAAAGCCTAGTAAACCAAATTGTTTTTTTTTTAGTTTATTATCTTTACGAGGTTTAGCCCCGTTTAGTTGTTACTCCGAAAACAAAAACGGAATGAAAATAAATTAGTCCACATGTGTACCTTATTCATAATTTTTTTTTGAAATTATTCCTTGTGTTTTAATACAAAAAACAATTATTTTTTCATTTTATTTTCCTAATAGGTATCAAAAGTAATCAAATTATACTCCAATTAGTCAAACCACAAGAAATGATTTCAAAATATTTTATGAAAAAAGAGTATACGTATGAACTAGATCCGTTTCTATTTCGTTTTAGTTTCGACGCCAAAAAGCTCTTCTTCAGTTCCGCGGAAAGAAATTGCTTGATGAGTCTTCGTTTCAAAGTTAAAACTAAACGGAGCCTTAGAGTCATTAGAGAATACAAATTAATATACCCTTACGCACCAATTGATTTAATAATTTAGAAAAAATGATTTAATATATAAATTCACTAAACTTATATTTCTTATCATTTATTTGATGGAACTTATTAAAAAGACACGACAATTTAGTCAAAGAATATTCAAAAGATTAGGGGTTTAGAAAGGGTTTAAAAACCCACCCAACGCCGTAGAACGATCTTGCCCTTTCAAAACCCTAGCTCATCCACCCTCCTTCCCAGCGGTTGTCATGTCGTCTTCGACCCCCAAACCTTCAGAATCTAGCTCAGATTCAAAAGATCTAAACGAACAAACACCGCAAGAACAAACTACAGAACAATCGGAAAAGGGCGGACAAGCGGTTCCAACAGAAGGCCGGGATACGGAAGCAGATCGCGGCGGAGATGAAGAAGAAGAAGAAGAAGGAGAGTGCGGATTCTGTTTGTTCATGAAAGGAGGAGGATGCAAAGACACCTTCATCGCTTGGGAAAAATGCGTGGAGGAAGCAGATGAAACCAATGAAGATGTTGTTGAAAAGTGCTCTCAGGTCACCTCGAATCTAAAGATGTGTATGGAAGCTCACTCCGATTACTACGAACCTGTTCTCCGGGTGGAGAAAGCGGCTGAAGAGCAGGTGAACAAGGAATTACAGAGCGAAGAGCAAAATGCTAATTCGGATTCGACTGCAAGTCCAGACCTTTCAGAGGAGCAGGTGAAATCGTAATAATTAGGAGATAACTAATACTTATTTTTGGCCAACGAAAAGTCATTGTGACACAAATTGTGTTGATTATATGTTGTTGTTTTAGCGTTTCAATTACAATTGATGATTAAGATCTTCGATGGAGGCATTAGACACCCAACACTGAACTGGTAGAGTTCTCTTTTGCTTGATGTTACAGAAGATTAAAAGAAATAAATTGTATCCTTTTGGAAATTGAAGTTTGAAGAAGATGCAATTTTTGGTGCAATGTGCTTATATTGAAAACAATTCTCAATTTTTTGTGCGACATTTGCTGCATTTCTAATATTCAATAGATTAATCAAATGATTCGCCCTTTTCATCTATGTTGCGTTTGTTTTCTTAGGCAATGCCAAGACCGTCTTCAGTCCAGATTCATGTATCTTCAACAACCGTTTTTCAGATTAAAGGATTATTTTGAATCTATTTTGCACAAAATTTTAGTTAACATCTATTACATAACTAAATATACTGCATTAGACGGCAGGTTGGGACTGGTGTTTGTACCAAATCATTCTTTTGACCAGCGAACACCCACACTTTTCCGCTTCAGAGCAACTACAAACTCATCACAGCGATGGAGGAGCACAGGATTTTCCGGTTCACCAGGGACCTCAACCGGGTCCTTGCTCTCGGGGGACTCGTCCTAATGTTCACAGTTGTCTTGCTTTGCTTTTCCTCGAGCTTGTTTTTTAACCATTAGTAATTCTGATGTCATTGACACGAACTCGGCCTTTTCAAAGCTGGGTGGTGATGTCAAGGTTGGAACATGGGTGTTCAAATCCTACAACCTCACCATCACAGTGTTGTGGACCCAATCCCTCGTCCTTTCGAATCGATAAGGTGGACCCTATGTGATCGATAAGGTGGACCCTATGTGGGCGAGGAACGTTTCTGGGTCCGACATTATCATCCTCTCCTCCGGAGCTTGGTTTGCCAGACCCAATTATGTCTACTCCAATAACACTCTCCTGGGATGCTACTATTGCTCTTCTAAAAACACTAGCTTTGGATGGGTATAAAGGCAGTAACATAGAACAGCTCTCAAGTTCATCAACCAATGTGATGGCTGGCAAGGCTACCGCGATCATACGGACTTATTCACGGACCCATTTCGAGAACGGGTCATGGAATAAGGGTGGGGTCTGTCCTAGGATGAAACCTTTGGTGTAGGAGGAAGAGGTGAGATGGGTTGTTGGGAGTGACACATGGGAGATGAGAAATCATCAAATGGAGGAGTTCGAGATGGCGAAAAAAGAAGCAAAGAAGAAGAAAATCATGGTAATGGATGTGACAAGGGCTAATGTCACATAGAGCAAGCAGATGGGCATCCAGGGAAGTATTTCTATTACCATTCATCTTCGGGTTGGAGTGAGTGCAGGCACTGGTGTTTGCCTGGTGCTATTGATAATTGGAATGGGATCTTGTTTTCTATCTTGAAGAAAGAAATTGTATGATCAGAAAAATGAAAAGGTTACATTTAGGACATGATAAGGCACTGGTGTTTGTATCTACAAATGTTACTTGTAAGATTTTGTTTCCTTTCTGTGCAACATAGGAGCTGATCAGTGTGATTCTTAATCTGTTATCTCAGATGCTGTCAATGCATACGAAATTGATCGACGAGCATGAGGTTAAATCAAAATTACTAGGCTAGATATTAGTGTCAACAAGATCAGTGAGCAATACAATAATAATGTCTAGAAAAATATGCAGTATCAGATGAAAAGAATAACCAGCAGCTGAATTTACAGATCAAACATGCTGTTGTTTTCTACTATTGACATCATATTAACTATCAACTCACAAAGATCTTGCAGCTATCTATGCGATTGAAGCCCAGAAGATGTCTTCTTGTGTAAGTCACAAGGAACTCGATACAATAGAACTGAATCTCCATTAGTTAGAACGTCGCCTGAGACAAACAAGCCTCCTTCCAACGTTCCTGTACAAGATAAAGATGAAGGGATGTTGAATCTGATGATTAATGAATAGCAGAATAAAGTTTAATCTCTGTTTGAGTTTCATTTACAATGTTCTAGACTAAACTGCACTGTAGACAGACTTACGATAGGCATCCTTGTTGTTGTTGCTTCTTCTTCTTCTTCTCCTTCTGCTTTTGAGGCGGTTTGATAACTACCTTGATTGCAGCGTCAAAAACAGCTTTTACATTCTGTGAATGTCAATCAAAATTACTGTCATTTCGGATATAGTTAATCCAAACTATGATCTATAAATGAAGTGTAAGATCAAAGATAAATATACACCAAGTACCTGTTGAGTCTTAGAGCTGCACTCAATATAGTACAACGCACCAATCTGCTTGCGCAATTCCTCTCCCTGGTGGAATTTCAACCAGCATTGCCACATTTCAAGAAGTTTAGATAACGGAAAACTTCATAATAAGATCACACAAAAATAAGGGTCATGAACGAAACCTACTTGTGAAGTTGCAACTGGCACCAGGCCTGGATGATCAGCCATATAATGCTTGTCCTCACGGAGATCTGCAAAATATAATAATACAATACAAAATTCAGAGAAATGCTGAAAATTGTATAGTAGAATGCAGTCAAACAAGAGAACATGGTGGTTTAGAGAACTCAAGTAAGTGCAACCAGATTAATGTCTCAGTAGGCACGGATTATCTTCTTCGTAACCCAACACAATATCAGAAAATTGTTGGATCTGATTAGATAAGAGTTTCTAGCACTCAAGATGGTGGATAAGATTTAAGAACAATCCAAAACAGAACAATTTTCTCAAAAATGTGTTGTTTGCTTTAGTTAGAGGTGGGGCATGAAGTTACGAACAAAGTATTATTGAACAGATTGATCTAATATAGCTTGCTGTCCCACAACAACCAAGCAATCATTCTTTTTTACCAGTTTCCAAAATCACTGGTCAAGAATTAAAATAGAAATCTGGAAAATCAGCAGTTTAGAGTTAATATATAGCAACTAGACAAAATGCCATCAACAATGAGAGTTAACAACTAAAATATACTCCAGCATCAGCTAGGACTAGGAGCATACTGAGTTTATGATTTGCTTTTTGTATATTCATTTATATTATTTCTGCAAGCAAAACCTTGTCAAATTTTCTGTTAATTTCTTGAACATAACCGATGGAAATAATGATCATCACCCCAGTCAATAAGTATTGCTTAGATAAACAAATTGCTGGTTCCTATTTAAACTTCTGAACAATACTCAGTTGAAGACTCAATTTAGGTACAATAAGTATTGCTTACCTAGTTTGGTGCCAACCAATACCACGGGGACTCCTGGTGCATAGTGCTGAAGCTCTGGGATCCACTGAACAAAATAACATGTTTTTTTTTTTTATCAAGATTTTGCAATACACAGTAAAACACTAACAAAAAGAGAGCAGGTACTTGAGCCATTGATAAACTACAATCCAAATTTCAACAGCCAAAAAGTCACCTTTTTGAGCACATTCTCGTAGCTGGCACGGCTAACCAACGAGAAAGCCAAGACAAACACATCAGCACCTCGGTAGCTCAAGGGCCTCAATCTGTTGTAATCCTCTTGCCCTATCAACAGAAATCAAGAGAGATACGCAATCTTGTTAATGCCAAAAGGAGCTAAGAAACAGATTATTTCTTTCCATTTACATTGAGAACAAGGTGAAAGTGAATGATATGATAAATAGCAAGAAACTCATAAGGTAAGAGATGAAACTCACCGGCTGTATCCCAAAGACCTAAATTGACAGTAGTGCCTTCCACCACCACATTTGCACTGAAGTTATCAAATACTGTGGGTATGTAATCCTGATTTAAGCAAAGAATGAGTACTAATTTGAACAATCTAAAGTGGAAAATCAATTAAAAAAACAGTATCTCAAAAACAAATTAGACGGCAACAAAACTGAAAGAAAGGGCAACAACATTTTTGGGAATATCAACTGAAAACACAGGTGCCCAAAAAATCAAGATCAGAAATTGAGCAAACCCAGATAGCGAAGAAGTAAGAAAGGAGGATTACAGTGGGGAATTTGTTGCTAGTGTAGCAAATGAGCATGCAAGTTTTGCCAACAGCGCCATCGCCAACGGTTACACACTTGATAAACTTTGGAGCAGTGGAAGTCATTGATTGTGGAATACTCAAAGACCACACAAGGCAAGCAAAGCAGCCAACAAAACCACAAAAAAGAAAGGAAGAGAGGGAGAAAGGGGGAAGCTTTGAGGAAGTGAGTGGGAACTGAAATAAATAAAGGAGGATAGCGAGAAGGTGAGGTGCCCAAGGAAAGACAGCCTGAGTTTTTGTGAAACAGTATACAAAGACAAAGAGGGCAGCTGATTTTTTACCCTCTCTGTTAGTGTTATTGGTTTGTTACTAAATTTGGCAGATTTGGGATTAGGTTGTCATATAATCAGATTTGATTAGTATTCTTTCTCACAAAAATTTAAAATAAAAAGATATAGTTTTTATTATATACATGACAAATATTTAATTTTTAAAAAATATAATATAATTTAGAGTAAAAATACTGAAAGACGATTTATATGATAAGAGAGTGTTTTAAAAATAAATATAATAAATAGAGTAGTTTATAAAAGTATATATTTAGAATTTTATGTATTAATACTTCAAATATTATCTATTATGAACTATTTTTTTAAAATAAAAAATAATATTGTATATTGTAAATTGAATGTATTAATCTATAATACTATATCTATAATCTTTATAATATTATACCAAAATAGCCTACATTTCAT
>BSUD01000101.1:73805-86816 GCA_033239045.1 Fagopyrum esculentum | reverse complement strand
GATTGATTTTGATACCCAGTGACAGAATCTGTCCATTTACGACGATGGCCAACCACGACTGCGAATCACTACCTCGGGTGGCCGAGAATGAATCTCCGACCAACGCCTTCTTCTCATCTCGAAACCGATGCTTCAACCTCCCGTGCTTTGGACCTCGTCAGGCTCCTCCATCGCCGTCTTCACGGTCAGGATCCATCTCTTCCACCAAAGCATCTCTCTGGGAGCGGTTAAGGCTCACCGAGGGAGAAGGCAAGTGGTGGTCGAAGCCGTTTAGGGCTCTGAAAAAGCTTCGTGAGTGGTCAGAGATCGTCGCTGGCCCAAAGTGGAAGACCTTCATCCGCCGATTTAACCGGAATCGAAGTGGAGGAGCAGGAGCTCACAGGCATGGGAATTTCCAGTACGATCCCTTGAGTTACGCGCTGAATTTCGATGAAGGACCGGCGCAAGTCTTTCAAACCGATGATGAATACGATTACTATCCCGATTTCACTTCTCGTTACGTCTCTGGATCTCTCTCTTCGAAAACGTCGGCGGACTTCGGGAAAATAGTTCCCACCGCCGGTTGATTCGCCGGCGATGGTGGTAAGTGCTGGTTTGAATTGTTGAGTAAGTTTTGTTGGGCGATTGCACTTGGACAATCTACCATATAGAAAGTGGATGAATTTATAAATTTTGTTTAATATTTTAAGCATCAGTAAAGTTGTTTATAATCAAAGGTGTCATTGTAAAGGGGTTCACAGACAGGAATGTGCCGGTAAAGATGTTCTTTATCTTATTGTATGTCTGTTCTTGAGTGATAGAACTCAGCGGTAGCTTTTTCCGTTCTCCTTCCCCCGGAAAACATGAAATTCTTTAGGTATAAGTAAAACCATGACATTCTCTATCCATATTGGTTGATTTACTCACCAGTGATCTGTTCTGGGTGTTTGTGGTTGGTACAGTGCCGTTGAGGTTTGTGCATTTTTAATTTTCTTTTGCTCAAATGCCCAGAACAAACATCTGTCAATGAAAACTCAACGTTGCGATTTTGATTAGTCAAAGGAGTTGGATGGTAGACACACCCTGTCATAGTTTGGTGAAGCTGCAAAATTATGCTCCAAAAATCAAAGTTGAACCTAACATATCAATATGGAAATATTATTTAGGTACAAGCCACTTACTAAGCAGCCTGGAAAAGGAAGCCACAGCATTGTTGCAATTTGGAAACCCTAATCCAAACGCTTGTTAAATTTCGCATCCAACAGACCTAATCGAGACGATCCGGTTCCGTTTATAGAACGATCAGGATCAAGAATAGGATCAACAGAGCCCAGCATTGACAACACTATATCAAGAATTACAGTTCACTGAAATAAGTGCGATAAAAAATCATGCTATTTCCAAAACTAAAGCAATGAGAAATTACATTTGCAAGCAGAAGTTGCAGAATCATAGTATTGTTGTCATTCTCTTATTCAATTTTACTTCTTTGACACCAGCTAGCCATTGTCTTCGAGTTCAAGGCTGAAGCTGCAGCATGAGGATCACATATAGCCATCAAAGTGATCACGACAAGAGTTCACTCAGACAGACTCATCTTTCTTGGTCAATTGGTTCAAATTGGCGTTCGAAGAACTTGGGAACTTTCCCTTCTTAGACCACTGCCATATCTTTGAAACTGAGAAGCTCTCTCCTTTGCTAGTGCTACTAATCCTCTTGGCTTCTACATCCCCATCAACCAACGAATTACGAATCCACCCTCTTGTTTTGTCGAGCTTTGTACCAATCCCTTTGTTGCCAACATCCGCTTCTAAGCTATCGGACAATGAAACTAACAAATCCGAATCAGCAATCACATACTGACATGACCCCAATGAAAAGCATCTCCTAGCATCCAAATTGCTACTACTAGTCTCCCCATGCTCAATCTGAGTACTTCCTACTTCTTCATGGTTCACAGTTCTAAACTTTCCGAGCCTCACAGAGTAAACTCTCCTTTCACCAGCCGATTCTTCCATAATTGTCGGTTTCTTATGCCCGCTAGCCCCATCATCAGGCATATGTGATAAATCCACAAAGTAATCCAGGCTAATTAACTGATTCTCCCTGGAATAGCCGCCTGAGCAAACAAGCATGCCCCGACAAAGAGGACATGTCGAATTCGAGAGTAGCCATGTGTCAATACAACTGATATGGAAAGCATGGCCACAATCAGGAAGCAATCTCAGCTTATCTTGATCAGAAAACTCACATAAACAAACTGGACAATCAAATGGCTCTTTTGAACCCACAATGTCCTTATAACAGAATACAGGCAAAGAATCAATGATCGCTTGATCTAAGCCAGAATCATGGAGCCTGAAGAGCTGCTGCAGCTGCCTGTGAAGAGCATCAGAACTAGAGGTATCCGGGTTACTTGGATATCGAGAAAACGAATAGAAAGATGGTCTTTTCATGAGAAATCGAACCAGCAAGTGGAGCAGACCACAGAAAAAGAAGATGACAGCTAGAATTACAATAACCAAAAGAACAATGGGGCTAATTTTTCCATCAGATGATGAACTTGGCTGTCTTGCAAAACCCCTACTAGCAGGTTTAGGGAGTGAAGGCAAAGGAGAGATTGAAGCCTCCAATCTCTCAAAGGGGTAGAGTTTTCTTGACATTTTAGCAAATGGGTTCTGCTGAAATCAAGGTTTTATGCTAAATACTAATCTGTAGAACTAATAAGAAGCCATCTCTAGATGCAAACAGCAGACAAGGGTCACAATTCAGGACTTCAGGTGATATTTAGACAAGAATGAGCTTTGAAGAAGGCATGCAACACGAAAACCTTTTAAATTTCTGAATTGCACAAGAATTTGCACAAGTGTTTTTAGCAGGTGAAGCTTTACCTGAATTCTGGAGAGCAGAACAGGGTAACTGGAAAGTATCATAAGGGTTTTGGCATGAATTCAGGTTCTGGGTCTGGTTTTCGTGTGGTGTTTCTTTACCTCAGGAGATGAATTGTGAATTACTGGATTAGGTAAGTAAATTTGGATGCAGAGATTCTTGCAGTTCTCTTTAATGGGTATTTTACCATTTTCTTTTTCTTCTCGATGAAATCTGGAACTCTTTCTCTCGTCCACTCTTTCCTCTCTCTCTTTCAGGTAAAAGAGGTGAAGAGAAAAGACGATGGATGGGACCATGAGAGGTGGGTTTTGCTTTGGTGCCCAAATCAATATTGCTTTTTTAGTTTCTTTATTGCTTTTTTCACTCAAGATGTTAAGCTATACAGTATAATCTGGAAAATTTCCTTCTATTTTAAAAAATTTTAAATCAAGAAACAAATAGAAATCTGTAAAAAGTTGCAGCACTCTCTCTCTCCAGCCTCACCATTATTTACAAGTTACAAGCTTTTTGCGTGACACCGATAAATTTGGGTAAGCTGACAACGACTGCTGATTAGTTAATGGAAAATTTATGCTGAAACATATAAAACTCTATGCTGTATTTTAGTCGACTTCGTCGTATTTAACTCATTCAATTTGTTTAGACACACTTAGTACAACATATAATAATGTCTTTATTATCTGGATACCTGAAAATTTATTATTTATAATGTATTTTATTTAGAGGGATATTTGGATGTTACACAAGAAATTACTATTTATAGTAGACAGTCCAAATTTAATACAAATTTTGATATTGTAACACTATTTCGTAAAACATGACGTATCGATGTACTTTGTATCATCTTAAATGAAAATGTTCTTATGCAGTTTTAAATTTGTTTGGACGTGAGGTTTATGCAGGCCCCGCTCGAAGCCGGTGCAACCTGTTCTCATGAACAGGGCTTCGGATACTAAGGGGCCTCATTATGCAAAAAAAAATGATATTAGTTTCAGTGTATTTGTAACCCAACTGGTATGAGTATATCTATTATGTTTTCTGACCGTTGATTTTTAGTATTTTCAATAAACTATCGAAAACTCCATAATATCGATATTTAAAGCTTTGTAAAGTTTGATCTTAACTAAAGAATGGTTAGGTATACAAAATTATTATAGTTATTTGAAATGTGTTATTTTCGAACACAAAGTTGTGGCACATTTATTATTGAAGTGCACTTTGTACAAAATAAGTTTTTACGGATATTACTCATGGCATTTTTTTTAACAAAAAGAACGTAAGATAGAAAGAGTATGTACTATGTCAAACTAAAATTTTGATTATTCACATTATGTCTCATGTGTAGTTTTACAAGGACGTTCGCATCAAATATGTCATCAAGAAGTCAATGTCTTTGTCGATGCTCTTGTTATTCTTGACCAGTTGACCCTCATCGCCCATGATTTATCACAAGCTCTACAATATCTCATTCAGGGAAGAATATTCTCAGAAAGTTTGTTGATAGGAGTTATGTTTCGTGAGGGCTTTCATATGTTTTTTTTATATGATCTTTTTCTCCACATGAGTGTGCAGTACCCAGAGTCTTTTCTCTTTGTATTAAAAAAAGGCTAAACGACTACCAATAGTTTAAAATTTAAAACAAAATATAATATCATACGAAAATTAATGTTGTGGCCGATGGTCTCGACTAGTTTACCCTCATCACCCGTGTTGATTTATCTTAACCTCTTAAAAATCTCAATCAAAGGAATACTCTAAAAAACAAATGAATATTAAAAAAAAAACAATTCCTTTCCCTTACATGAATTTACATGAAATGGTGCTAATAAGCTTTACACTGTAGGAAAATAAGCATGACACTTATTCATCTGCATCATTTTTTGCTGCCTTTATTCCATTTATGATGGGCCAATTGACCTTATTGCTAAATCATGATGCTATACTGCTTCTCCCACTATCATTACGACAAAACCCATGCTTAATATATGTCATCAAATTAAAACTTCACTAAATTACGAGTTATACTTAGCATCTACACCAAGTTTACAATAATAATGATGATATAATTGAGTGTTGCTTTGGAATAAGATAATGCCCAAATCATCACACACTAAAAACCATTTTAATCCTTACAATTGCTATCAAAACTTGTTTGTAGATTAAGCACTACATAATCCAAAATTAGACCATCTCGATTAACCTCTTTTCTAAAAATGATTCGAGATTGGAATTCGTACCACATGAAACGTGCTATTCATATCCCGATTACGATTACACATTGCATAATCGTAATAACAAGCTCATTTTATACGAAAATAAAGGAAAATGGCTACGACTATGCATGGTGGATGCGTAGTAGTCCATAACAAACATTTCGTTCAAAAAATTAAGGAAAAAATTACTACAGCTACGCAATCGTAGTATATATAAAAAAAATTGTGCGTAGCCGTAGTCGGGGTAGACATGGGTCCGAAACCTAAACCGGTCATTGCCCAAACCGGCGGTTTAGGTGGTGGTTTAGGCGGTTTGTAAAAAATAATTTAAAAAAAAGGGAAACTGGACCAAACCGGCGGTTAACCGACAGTTTGAGGACCAAACCGGCGGTTACCGGTTTAGGTTTGGCCAAACCGCCGGTTTGACGGTTTAGCCCAAACCGAACCCATGTCTAAGTCGGGGTACGAATAGCACATCTCCGTGGTACGAATAGCAATAACCAAATGATTTGAAGATAACTAGGCAAAACATTTTCATCAAATCTGACTACAACCGAACCAAATGATATGGGAAAAGTGATTCGATATACTAGACAAGACGAGCAGACGAGCGACTACAGACGACAAACGAAATGACCATCAAATAGAATAACAATAAAATATCAAAGTTGCGACAGAAAGAAGAAAATTAAAGTCTAGAAGCCACAATAATTATACACAATTTGAAGGCACCTGTGGTGGTTTTGATTAGTGTAATGAAAAGCATTGATCAGTATCAAGTTTTTGGTTTTTTCCTGCGACTTCTTTCAGTGTAATTCAGAAAGAAGCAAAGCAGGAAGCGTCTATGAGTTCTAAAATATGAATAGTTTTCACAATACATTACAACAATGGGACCTAAAAAAAGTACAGAAAAAGCCCTATCTGTTTCCATTTCCCTTCTTCAGGGATCTGCATGGCCTACGATTTCATCGTCATCCGACGAGCATTGCCCGTCACTTTCTTCTTCGTCTCCGCTTCCATCTTCCCCGTGAGAAGCTAAGATGTTTTCCTTCTTAGCATAACGCTCACAATACTCTGTTTACATAATGATCCAATCAGTCATATGAGGCAAACTGAGCAGATACAAGGGTGTAAGTAGGAGAATTTGAACCCTTACCTTTCACTTTTAGTTCATACTGTTGCCTGTCCTTCATCATAAGTGAAGCGGCATCACCATTCAGGGGATCGCCGGCATTTGGGTAAAGTAAAAGCTGTGGAAGAAAAACTTCAAACACGTTCAATAGATCTGCAAGGGCAACACACTCGGTTACTGTTCCAATAACACGTGCATTACATTCGAGAAACAAAAATATATAACTGATTTACCAAACATAGGACTCCAAGTTTGGTTGATTACGTCTAAGCATACTGATCCAGAACTGAAAACAAACCAAGCATAAGAGAGTCAGTTGTTTGAATGATAACGATGCCATAAAGAGAAGCAACTTGGGATGATGTGAGATGAGTGAACTCACATTTCATCCACGTTCGGGTGAAATATTCTGTTCAGGAATCCAATCGAGGGAGATTTGTATGGATAAGCATCTGGAAGCTCAACATGAATTTTCCATACTCCGCCCTCATAAAGGCCTATATACCCAACAAAATGATGCATCAAAACACGAGTATAGTTATTGTAGAATGTACAACTAATAATATTGAAGTAACATATCAACATACTCTCTTTTGGACCGTGGAAGAACACATTGAATTCATTCAGTCCATCATTTATCGTCTCCACTGCATAATCACTCATCATCCTGAAGAGATTCATAAACCCTTAGTGAACGGACAAAATTGAAGATATTCAAGAATGACAAGCAGAAACAAGATCTAATGACCCAATAAATAAAGCTTATGCAAAGAACTCTATCTCCATTTAGAAATACAAACTTACAATTTCATAACATCCATCTCCCTTCTTTTGCTTGGAGAAGACATTGGGTAATTTCTTAGAAGATGCCCCCAGAAAAACCTGCTACAGATCAAAATTGCCAAAGAACATCCAATAGTGAAAAGATGGAAGAAAGGGAAATGCTAAAGGGTCTACGCATGCAAATCATACCTTCTTTCTTGGAAAATGTGAAGTCAGTTGATTCAAACAGATGAAGCAAAAAACGTTGCCAATCACCTGAGAAGAGACAAATAAGCCATTGATCACAAATATATCATAATACTTCAAAAAATATCTAGATACTCGGTGTAAATGTTTAAATCCCCATACAACTGAGAGTGACGGTATAAGACACTCACAAAAATCTAAAACCACACTTATCTATGAAGGCTAAAAGGAAGAAAAAAAAAACTAGCAACAAAGCTTTGTGTGTGGATAGCAGTGTCAACTTGGTTCCATACATGCACATCTAAATCAAAGTAAAAAGCTTAGAAAGTCTCAAAGAAAAAATTATCGCTGCATTCCTAGAGCAAAGTTTAAAAGCACAATATGTTCTACTGTAGTTCCCATTCGTACATGGAATTCCAGAGTAACCTATAAAGTTACAAGCCACCTTGTATCAAACTAGCAAATCATCTTGTACGAGCTCTAGCAGAATTCAAGATTAGGTGCCCAGTAGACCAGCAGTCAAGTTTTAAGCGTTTTGCTGATTTGAATTTCAATAGGAAATAGCTTAACCATGAATGAAATGTCTGGCGTTGTTATTCTATTTGAAACAAGTTGGCCAAACTCACAAGAAAAAAATATTAAAAACAAGGACAAAGTTGCAGCTTGCGGGAGAGGGAGAATGTCTGGTCAGAAGCTACCAACCAAGGGTATTGACTTGTTGACAGAATTACATTTTGTGCATAGTCACAATGCTGAAATTTTATGGCACCATTGGCCTTTTCTAGTCTTGAGATGCTAATACCGCATGATGCCTTGCCTGATCCATAACAAGTAACATGATACCAGTCAAACTAATTTGAAAGGGGTTATTGTGTATTGCTCAGTTGAAAGTCAAAACAAGGCCCTATTTCTGAATATTGAAGTCATATGAACTTGCATCAGGGTACAAAAATTCATTCCTCGATTCAGCAAAGGGGACATGGCAGAAAATCCTTCAAGAGCAATCCACATCCATTACTACAACTCCATATAACCGTGATTAACTCAACCCCATCTTCAATTGACAAACCAAAATCACCCATGGAATGGAAGCAACAAAATAAAAACCAAATGATTCTTTTCAAACAACAAAACTGCAAATTTTAACCTGCTGGAAGGATCAACAAGTTTCTGAACTAAAGAGGGTCCTCATCACCAATCCCAATTTGGACAACCTTCCAACTTGTCAAATTTGCAAATTTTAATAGAGAAGCGGTGTTGACAAGAGGATCAAATAAAAGACTTTCTGTTTTTTTGTCTGCACTTACATGAATAGAAACAGAAACAGAAACTCATTTGGGAATTCCATCAAACATCTTAAATGCAACCAACAGTAAACCGACATGAGCCCAAATCATATTATGAAACCCATCAAATCACAACCCAAATCACAAAAATGAAGAAATCTTACCGGAAATCTACAAGGATATCAAATTGACAAGAGTTGAGGAATAAATCTTGAAAGCAGGGCAGATTGCGTCGAATTTTGAAAGGGGGAGATTGAGGTCCTTTGTGGATTGTGAATAAAGGAGGGGAAGAATGAACGGCGAAAACACGTGGGAACGTGTAGGGAAGAAAAGGTAGAGACCGTAAGAAAGAAGAATCAGCAACGTGGATTCGCGATGTTTATGGCCTCTTACCTTCAATCAATTTCACCGCTACAAATTATATAAAACTAAACCGATCGCAATTTCCTATAAAGTTAATCATTCTATTTTCATTATTTTTATAAATGGGGTAGATTTCAAATTCTGTGGCAATATTTTCAATTATTTTTTTAAATTACAAATAGATGTCTAATTTTATAGATAAATAATTTTATTTATAATATTATTTAGATAGAGCTAGACGAAAGATGGTGAATTTAGTATGGTTTCTACATTATATTTTGAGTATTTTTTATTTACAATTTTACAAAAACAGTACAATCCAAAAAAAATCAAATCATTTTAAGGTTTTTTTAACAAGTTTTTATTCATATTTATTCATAATAGACCACCGCCTATTTATTACTTCCTCCGATCGTAAATAAATGACTTCCTAGTATCTAAATTTTGATCAAATTTAAATGTCGTTTTATTTTTTCAAGGTTATTAATTAAGAGAGAGTTGTGAGAATAGTTCTTGAAAATTGTTTTTATTAAATATTTTCATAATAAAATATTCACTCATTGGTTTAAAAGGGTGGCGAACATTTAATAAGTGATAAAATTGAGAAAAAAACTTTATAAAATTAAGGTGGTTTATGAGTTTTCTTAATAATTGTGTCAATGGCTAAAAAGTCATTTATTTATGATCGGAGGAAGTAATAAATGTTGAAATAGGCACCTTTAGGGTCACTTTCCAATTGGGCCGTTTATCCATTTCTTTGTTTTTCTTTTTCGAAAAACGGAAAGCGGCTAGGAGATAGTCCAATCTAAAGCATCATTGCGATGAGAACAAAAAATTCGAGATTGTCAGAAAACCGGGTGTTGGGGTTCGATATTTTCAAATGGTTCAGTCGGTCATCAACACAGTTGGTTTCCCTAAAAATATGTCTGAATTGGGCTTCGTAAATACAGTCGAAAATAATCATCTCGACCTCCCACGATCAACACAATTGGTATCGAAATACTATCTAATTTACATATGTTTTTTCCTTTTAATTTTTAAAAGAAATTATAATATTTGGGCCATAATACGGCCCAATTTCGGATACCTGGCCCAAACCTCAGTACCACGAGAGTCTATTTTCTTAACATTGACTCTTTTTTTTTTGAAGCTTTTGCAACATACTTCAAAAATAAATATATCTTCTAAGGACTCGTTTGATAGCGTTAGGAATCATTTCCCATAACAAAATAATTACGAATCAATAAAAAATTATGTTTGGTTAGAGGTCTTTTAACACATAAATTTATTTCCATCATTTTCATTTCCTTTCTTTACCCTTATCCGATTCCATTCCTTTTTCATTCTACCACTCCAACCAAACAGACACTTTACAAACATCGTACTTACATACTATCTAATTTATTTTTTCACATAAAGGTAAAACATGCAGTTTGTTGTGCTTGGTCATACATAGCTATCACCTCCACCTTCTCTTATTGTTTCAAATAATATAATATGACTTTGCTTGTATTTTACGTACATACATACACCTAATAATATTATATTTATCTTATGGTTTCCATATTGTTGCTTTGAAATAAGGAAAACAAAGATACATACGTTAGAGTATATAGTAAATAGTAACTGAGAGTCGTGCACGTCTATGTATGTTAACACAATTTTAATAATAAATGTCAGAAACACATAAATGCAAAGAATTGGAGACGAGCACGTGCCTTCACGGTGTCGCCGACCTGCCGTCGGTGGCAGCGGCGGAAATGTCAACCACCTCATTTCATCTATTTCAAGGATAAGTGGTTAATCATTTCTTTATTACTACTATAGTTAGGATACCCGTATAAATAAGTTTAAGAAATATTCCAAAATTTTCCTTTGTTTTTTATACATGAGAGTAAGTAATTAGACATGGTAGGTATAGTGGATCAGAATATCGACATCATGTGGTACATCGATATCGGCGGAGGGATTGTTGTGGTCAATTGTCGTGAGTTTGTCTGTAGCGTTATTGACTTCTTTTAATATGTGGTGGATATGAACCTGTGCAAAATTAGACAAAAGACAGGAGATGTATGAGATAATAAAAACTCCGTTCATCGTTACACCACTTGAAAATGATAGTGAGTTACCCTACTCTCGTGCCTCACCATCATCTTCCCCGCCTTCACAATTTGGCCCCTACAATCCCTGCTAGGGATGTGCATACGGTCCTGACCGGAGGACCGTAAATTGATAAAATCTTACCGTGGACCGAACCGTAACGGTCCGGTTTCGGGTTGGACCGGTTTGTACCTAAATTGTGCAATTTTGAATATTTCGGATCGGACCGAACTGATTTATACATAAATGGTGCAATTTAGGTGAGGTTAATTTTCCGGTCCAAAATCGGACCGAAATGGATCGGATCGGACCGAACTGGACCGGACCGGACCGAAAATCAGTAATTTACGGTCCAACCCGGGTTACGGTTTTATACGGTCCAAAAACCGGACCGGACCGTAACCCGAAATTTCATAAAGCTCTGGACCGTAAATTCCGGTCCGGTCCAAATTTGCACAACCCTAATCCCTACCGCACCTCCCACACCACTCAACCTTTGACCACCGTATTCTCATCACCATCCATTACATCATGTTACCACCCCTCACTTGCACCCTCCATAAATTCTAAGCCCACATTTTCACCCACCATCCCACCTCTTTCCACCATACCATCCCCACCTGCTACCCTATACACCCCGCCGTCCTCGGCCCAAAATGACCCATCTTACCCACACCGTTTTGTAAATGCAAGCTCTATTTATACGAGTAGATCGACGACCCACATACCACATATTATTTCGATATGAATAAATATTATATTATACTTGAATTTATCCAAAAGGCCAAAATATGCCTGACTTGTTTATTTTCAAACCTTCTATTTATACAAGTTATCAAATTATCAACTTTACTTTATAACCGATGTGTGATAATTCAACAAAATTTATGAAAATATGACCAAATTAAATATATATATATATATATATATATATATATATATATATATATTATGATCAAATTAAAAAAAAGATAAAATATATAATATATCGAAAATATATGAATTTTGTAAAAATAATAACAATAAATTGATGCTATCATATTATTATGACCAATAAACTCTTAATTAATTTTATTGACCATATAACAATGACATTTTTGAAATTAAAAAAATCACTGCTCAAATGATATTATACCAAAAATATATGCTTTATTGATTTTAACGACTATTATATCAATAGGATAACGACCCACTTATTAATAGGTCAACAACCAAATACCAGTAGGTTCACGGTCCACATACCAAATATTAACTTGATAGGAATAAATATTAACTTCATTAGAGTCAAATGACTAAAAATATATGATTTATTTAATCTTCAAACCTTATATTTAATCTTCAAACCAAATATAATCTAGCAAAATTCATAAAATTATAACCGAATTAAAAAAACAAATGATTTTAAAAATAATTATGAACCCCACCACATGAAATAGAGATACTTAACTGATTAAAATATGGTAGATGTTATACAAAATATTTGTTTTTTAAGACATGTTTGATATCCATATTTCAGGTATGAGTATCGATATAAAAAACGGGGCGTGTTACATACACGAAACTTAAATTTATAAGGGCAAAACCAATCGCAAGGCGTCGACGCTCAACTTGGACGCCGGCTAATGGCGCCGGCGCCCACTGAGCGCTGTCGGATTGCGATTAAATTTGACGTTAGTAATTCAAACCCTGTGTATTTAGCTTTTTCAATACCTAGTGTTTGGTATACAAGTATACGAATATCAATTTGATATACTAATATAATTACATTACATTTTCTCTTTTTTTTTGTATATTGGTATCACATATCTTAATTTGCTTATCCTTCTTCTATTCTTTCTCTTTGAATATGTTTCTCTAGTGAATATCAATCCCATACTCATATCTCAATATCAATATCGTGATTGAAATATGATATATGTATACTATATAATTCTATTACACTTTTTCCCTCCTTTTTATTAAAGTTATGTGTCTGGATGATAAAGTTGATGTGTCATGGTTTACTAATCCTAATATAAATTTTCTAATAAAATAATTAATGATAAATTTATAAATGTATTATGATAAATCTGTAAATAAA
>BSUD01000101.1:48807-73400 GCA_033239045.1 Fagopyrum esculentum | reverse complement strand
TTTTTAAATAATTAATAATATATTTATAAATATATTATGACAAATTTGTAAATAAATAAAAAATAATCTGAGTTGGATGGCCTTAAACATGTGGTGGATGAAATGTAGGCTATTTTGGTATAATATTATAAAGATTATAGATATAGTATTTTAGATTAATACATTCGATTTACAATATACAATATTATTTTTTTTTAAAAAGTAGTTCATAATAGATAATATTTGAAGTAGTAATACATAAAATTCTAAATATATACTTTTATAAACTACTCTATTTATTATATTTATTTTTAAAACACTCTCTTATCATATAAATTTTTACTCTAAATTATATTATATTTTAAAAAAATTAAATATTTTTCATGTATATAATAAAAACTATATCTTTTTTATTTTTAATTTGTGTGAGAAAGAATACTAATCAAATCTGATTATATGACAACCTAATCCCAAATCTGACTAATTTAGTAACAAACCAATTACACTAACAGAGAGGGTAAAAAATCAGCTGCCCTCTTTGTCTTTGTATACTGTTTCACAAAAACTCAGGCTGTCTTTCCTTGGGCACCTCACCTTCTTCCTATCCTCCTTTATTTATTTCAGTTCCCACTCACTTCCTCAAAGCTTCCCCCTTTCTCCCTTTCTTCCTTTCTTTTTTGTGGTTTTGTTGGCTGCTTTGCTTGCCTTGTGTTGTCTTTGAGTATTCCACAATCAATGACTTCCACTGCTCCAAAGTTTATCAAGTGTGTAACCGTTGGCGATGGCGCTGTTGGCAAAACTTGCATGCTCATTTGCTACACTAGCAACAAATTCCCCACTGTAATCCTCCTTTCTTACTTCTTCGCTATCTGGGTTTGGTCAATTTCTGATCTTGATTATTTGGGCACCTGTGTTCTTCAGTTGATTTATTCTCAAATATGTTGTTGCCCTTTCTTTCAGTTTTGTTGCCGTCTAATTTGTTTTTGAGATACTGGTTTTTATTGGTTTTCCACTTTAGATTGTTCAAATTAGTACTCATTCTTTGCTTAAATCAGGATTACATACCCACAGTATTTGATAACTTCAGTGCAAATGTGGTGGTGGAAGGCACTACTGTCAATTTAGGTCTTTGGGACACAGCCGGTGAGTTTCATCTCTTACCTTATGAAATTTCTTGCTATTTATCATATCATTCACTTTCACCTTGTTCTCAATGTAAATGGAAAGAAATAATCTGTTTCTTAGCTCCTTTTGGCATTAACAAGATTGCGTATCTCTCTTGATTTCTGTTGATAGGGCAAGAGGATTACAACAGATTGAGGCCCTTGAGCTACCGAGGTGCTGATGTGTTTGTCTTGGCTTTCTCGTTGGTTAGCCGTGCCAGCTACGAGAATGTGCTCAAAAAGGTGACTTTTTGGCTGTTGAAATTTGGATTGTAGTTTATCAATGGCTCAAGTACCTGCTCTCTTTTTGTTAGTGTTTTACTGTGTATTGCAAAATCTTAATAAAGAAAAAAACATGTTATTTTGTTCAGTGGATTCCAGAGCTTCAGCACTATGCACCAGGAGTCCCCGTGGTATTGGTTGGCACCAAACTAGGTAATTTGGAAAGCATCAACAAACAAGTCTCTAACAAGCTTTGTTTGTTTTTTTTTAAGAGGATTTACAGCTTAATTGGCTACTTACTGTACCTAAATTGAGTCTTCAACTGAGTATTGTTCAGAAGTTTAAATAGGAACCAGCAATTTGTTTATGTAAGCAATACTTATTGACTGGGGTGATGATCATTATCGCCATGGGTTACATGTCCAAGAATTTAACAGAAATAATAAAAATGAATATACTAAAAGCAAATCATAAACTCAGTATGCTCTTATTGTTGATGGCATTAGTCCTAGCTGATGCTGGAGCATATTTTAGTTGTTAACTCTCATTGTTGATGGCATTTTGTCTAGTGGCTATATGTTAACCTAAACTGCTGATTTTTCCAGATTTCTATTTTTATTCTTCACCACTGATTTTGGAAACTGGTCAAAAACGATGATTGCTTGGTTGCTGTGGGACAGCAAGCTATCTCAGATCAATCTGTTCAATAATACTTTGTCCTAACTTCATGCCCCACCTCTAAATAAAGCAAACAACACATTTTTAAGAAAATTGTTCTGTTTTGGATTGTTCTTAAATCTTATCAACCATCTTGAGTGCTAGAAACTCTTATCTGTTCAGATCCAACAATTTTCTGATTTTATGTTGGGTTAAGAAGCAGATAATCCATGCTTACTGAGACATTTAATCTGGTTGCACTTACTTGAGTTCTTTAAACCACCATGTTCTTTTGTTTGACTGCATTCTACTATACAGTTTTCAGCATTTCTCTGAATTTTGTATTGTATTATTATATTTTGCAGATCTCCGTGAGGACAAGCATTATATGGCTGATCATCCAGGCCTGGTGCCAGTTGCAACTTCACAAGTAGGTTTCGTTCATGACCCTTATTTTTGTGTGATCTTAATGATGAAGTTTTCCGTTATCTAAACTTCTTGAAATGTGGCAATGCTGGTTGAAATTCCACCAGGGAGAGGAATTGCGCAAGCAGATTGGTGCGTTGTACTATATCGAGTGCAGCTCTAAGACTCAACAGGTACTTGTTAGTGTATATTTATCTATGATCTTACACTTCATTTAGCTATAGATCCTAGTTTGGATTAACAATATCCGAAATGACAGTAATTTTCATTGACATTCACAGAATGTAAAAGCTGTTTTTGACGCTGCGATCAAGGTAGTTATCAAACCGCCTCAAAAGCAGAAGGAGAAGAAGAAGAAGAAGCAACAACAACAAGGATGCCTATCGTAAGTCTGTCTACAGTGCAGTTTAGTCTAGAACATTGTAAATGAACCTCAAACAAAGATTAAACTTTAACCATCAGATTCAACATGCATGTTAAGCTCTTCATCTTTATCTTGTACAGGAACGTTGGAAGGAGGCTTGTTTGTCTCAGGCGACGTTCTAACTAATGGAGATTCAGTTCTATTGTATCGAGTTCCTTGTGACTTACACAAGAAGACATCTTCCGGGCTTCAATCGCATAGATAGCTGCAAGATCTTTGTGAGTTGATAGTTAATATGGTGTCAATAGTAGAAAACAACAGCATGTTTGATCTGTAAATTCAGCTGCTGGTTATTCTTTTCATCTGATACTGCATATTTTTCTAGACATTATTATTGTATTGCTCGCCGATCTTGTTGACACTAATATCTAGTC
Source organism: Fagopyrum esculentum (assembly GCA_033239045.1). Lineage (NCBI taxonomy): Eukaryota > Viridiplantae > Streptophyta > Magnoliopsida > Caryophyllales > Polygonaceae > Fagopyrum > Fagopyrum esculentum. Next base: position 70,155 of record BSUD01000101.1, on the reverse strand, counting down.
TAGTAATTTTGATTTAACCTCATGCTCGTCGATCAATTTCGTATGCATTGACAGCATCTGAGATAACAGATTAAGAATCACACTGATCAGCTCCTATGTTGCACAGAAAGGAAACAGAATCTTACAAGTAACATTTGTAGATACAAACACCAGTGCCTTATCATGTCCTAAATGTAACCTTTTCATTTTTCTGATCATACAATTTCTTTCTTCAAGATAGAAAACAAGATCCCATTCCAATTATCAATAGCACCAGGCAAACACCAGTGCCTGCACTCGCTCCAACCCGAAGATGAATGGTAATAGAAATACTTCCCTGGATGCCCATCTTCTTGCTCTATGTGACATTAGCCCTTGTCACATCCATTACCATGATTTTCTTCTCTTTGCTTCTTTTTTCGCCATCTCAAACTCCTCCATTTGATAATTTTTCATCTCCCATGTGTGACGCTCAACAACCCATCTCACCTCTTCCTCCGACACCAAAGGTTTCATCCTAGGACAGACCCCACCCTTATTCCATGACCCGATCTTGAAATGGGTCCGTGAATAAGTCCGTATGATCTTGATAGCTTGCCAGTCATCACACTGGTTGATGAACTTGAGAGCTGTTTTAAGTGACTGCTTGTATACCCATCCAAGGCTAGTGTTTTTAGAAGAGCAATAGTAGCATCCCAGGAGAGTGTTATTGGAGTAGACATAATTGGGTCTGGCAATCCAAGCTCCGGAGGAGAGGATGATAATGTCGGACCCAGAATCGTTCCGCGCCCACATAGAGTCCACCTTATTGATTCGAAAGGAGAGGGATTGGGTCCACAACACTGTGATGGTGAGGTTGTAGGATTTGAACACACATGTTCCAACCTTTGACATCACCACCCAGCTTTGAAAAGGCCGAGTTCGTGTCAATGACATCAGAATTACTAATGGTTGAAAACGAGCTCTAGGAAAAGCAAAGCAAGACAACTGTGAACATTAGGACGAGTCCCCCGAGAGCAAGACCCGGTTGAGGTCCCTGGTGAACCGGAAAATCCTGTGCTCCTCCATCGCTGTGATGAGTTTGTAGTTGCTCTGAAGCGGAAGAGTGTGGGTGTTCGCTGGTCAAAAGAATGATTTGGTACAAACACCAGTCCCAACCTGCCGTCTAATGCAGTATATTTAGTTATGTAATAGATGTTAATTAAAATTTTGTGTAAAATAAATTCAAAATAATCCTTTAATCTGAAAAAGGGTTGTTGAAGATACATGAATCTGGACTGAAGAGGTCTTGGCATTGCCTAAGAAAACAAACGCAACATAGATGAAAAGAGCGAATGATTTGATTAATCTATTGAATATTAGAAATGCAGCAAATGTCGCACAAAAAATTGAGAATCGTTTTCAATATAAGCACATTGCACCAAAAATTGCATCTTCTTCAAACTTCAATTTCCAAAAGGATACAATTTATTTCTTTTAATCTTCTGTAACATCAAACAAAAGAGAACTCTACCAGTTCAGTGTTGGGTGTCTAATGCCTCCATCGAAGATCTTAATCATCAATTGTAATTGAAACGCTAAAACAACAACATATAATCAACACAATTTGTGTCACAATGACTTTTCGTTGGCCAAAAATAAGTATTAGTTATCTCCTAATTATTACGATTTCACCTGCTCCTCTGAAAGGTCTGGACTTGCAGTCGAATCCGAATTAGCATTTTGCTCTTCGCTCTGAAATTCCTTGTTCACCTGCTCTTCAGCCGCTTTCTCCACCCGGAGAACCGGTTCGTAGTAATCGGAGTGAGCTTCCATACACATCTTTAGATTCGAGGTGACCTGAGAGCACTTTTCAACAACATCTTCATTGGTTTCATCTGCTTCCTCCACGCATTTTTCCCAAGCGATGAAGGTGTCTTTGCATCCTCCTCCTTTCATGAACAAACAGAATCCGCACTCTCCTTCTTCTTCTTCTTCTTCATCTCCGCCGCGATCTGCTTCCGTATCCCGGCCTTCTGTTGGAACCGCTTGTCCGCCCTTTTCCGATTGTTCTGTAGTTTGTTCTTGCGGTGTTTGTTCGTTTAGATCTTTTGAATCTGAGCTAGATTCTGAAGGTTTGGGGGTCGAAGACGACATGACAAGCGCTGGGAAGGAGGGTGGATGAGCTAGGGTTTTGAAAGGGCAAGATCATTCTACGGCGTTGGGTGGGTTTTTAAACCCTTTCTAAACCCCTAATCTTTTGAATATTCTTTGACTAAATTGTCGTGTCTTTTTAATAAGTTCCATCAAATAAATGATAACAAATATAAGTTTAGTGTATTTATATATTAAATCATTTTTCTAAATTATTAAATCAATTGGTGCGTAAGGGTATATTAATTTGTATTCTCGAATTAAGGCTCCGTTTTAACTTCGAAAACGAAGATCAAAATGAAGACGAAATGAAAAAGAATATAGTTCATACATATATTCTTTTTCATAAAATATTTTGAGATCATTTCTTGTGGTTTGAACCAATTGGAGTATAATTTGATGGGTTAATTAGATAAGTAGGCTTTTTTTTAATTGTATACTAACTAGGCTTTTTCTAGTTTTCTATTTAGTAAATATACCCCATAATTTTTTTACCCCCCTTCTATTAGAAAAAAAAAAGAATATTTGATGTTTGCTATGTAAACTCCATCCAACCAAACACTTCCTTTCTTATAAAATATCCAACCATCTCAATCGTATATGAAATATATTAATCTATAATCTAACTTCTAATACAAAAAAAAAAGTATAAATATTTCATGGCTACTATTACTTACGTACTAATCTAGTTCTTTTGCCACTTAAATTCAATACCTTCGAGTCCTTTACCGCCATGAACGCCTTCTTTGTCGGCAGTCCATTGACACATCGTCCCACAATGGAGTTGATCATAAACCTGTTTATAAGTATCAAACACAACGTGTCCTTTGATACTCGTACACCCACAGAAGAAAAGGGTATTTCAAAGATAATTGGGACGAAACTTGAAGGGGTAATCTTCTTCGTTCTTCAACACATGAACTCCCAAGTCGTCGCCGCCGGATTTGTCGTCGCCGGATTTGCAGTGGAATGTTAAATCGACGCCGTCTCCGATTTTGTTGGTGATTATAACCCGGGTTTTCGGACCGTTGTATGATGATTCGATTTTGTTGGTGATTAAAACTTTCGGTATGTGAACTTCCGGTATGTAGAAATTCTAGTATGCAGAAATTCTGGTATGTTGAAATTCTGGTACGTAGAAATGTCTGGTATGTTCATAAATCCGGTATGTGAATTCCGGTATGTGAATTACAGTACGTAAATTCCGGTATGTAAATTCCGGTATGTAAAATGTCCGGTATGTAAAATCTTCTTAGAAACTATATTTGATTATGGTATGTGAAAAAATACAATTCTGGTATGTGAAAAAATTTGATTATGGTATGTGAAAAATACAATTCTGGTATGTGAAAAAATACAATTCTACTATGTGAAAAATACAATTCTGGTATGTGAAAAAATACAATTCTAGTATGTGAAAAAATACAATTCTGGTATGTGAAAAATAAAATTCTGGTATGTGAAAAAATTTTGGTATATAAAAAAATTCTGGTATTTGAAAAAATTTTGGTATGTAAAAAAATTCTGGTATGTGATTTTGGTTTGAAAAAATTCTGGTATGAACAAATTTCTGGTATGAAAAAAATTCTGGTATGAATATGAAATTCTGGTATCAAATTCATACCAAAAAAATAAAAATAAATAAATAAATAAATAAAAGACAAAAAAAGAAAGGAGAATTAAAATTAAAATAGAAGTCACGTAACATTTGAAAGATTTTCATGTATTTTTCTTTTTTTCTTTAAATAGAAGAGTTAATTATTTTTACCTACCATTAAATGAAAGTGGTAAAAAATTATGGGGTACATTTACTAAATCATATTCTCAAAAAGGCCTAGTAGGTCAAATTCTCCCTAATTTGATTACTTTTGATACCTATAGGAAAATAAAATGGGAAAAAATTGCATTTTGTATTAAAACACAAGGAATAATTTCAAAAAAAAAATTATGAATTAGGTGAACTGAATTTATTTCCATTCCGTTTTTATTTTCAAAGTTAAGATATTGAACTAAAAAAAATAAAACTGATATTGGAGTTTCACCGAGGGGTCCTTTTATTCCTGATTATCTTGATTCCCTCAAAATGCGATATTTTTTTTAATGTTTTTCTCTTTATACAAGTTAAAACTAGTGTAGTTATAGTGTCAAGGTATTGGATGTAATTTTTAAATTTATAATGGATAAGTAATTTGTTAAATTTTGTACAAACAAAATTGATGTATTATGATGGTTTTAATTACTTAACCTAAAGAGAAATTAAAATTTTGTTATTTAGGGTCTGTTTGATTTTAACTTCGGAAATAAAAACGGAATGAAAACGAATCTACTCCATACATATACCCTTGTTGAAATCATTCCTTGTGGTTTGAAGAAATTGTAGACTTTGATTAGTTTTGATACATTATAGGAAAACAAAATGAGGAAAACAATTGCATTTTGGATGAAACAAAAAGGAATGATTTCAAAAAAAAATTATGAACAAGGTACACATTACATATGGATTGGATTCATTTTTATTACGTTTCCGTTTTCGGAGTTAGAACCAAACGAACTCTAAATTGTGTAGCTCGAGTGGTCTTATTGAAACTCACTAGCCACAAGATTTGTACTTAGCCAACTCACCAAACACATTTCGGCTCATATCTTCAACCCTATATTTGTCAGTTTGAAAGGTTATTTCGACCTTTTAGGGTCTAGAGAGCCCGTCTTGCATTGATAATTCTATAATGTTCATGTTTGTTAATATTTTTTGATTATGTTTTAATTCATGTGCTATAATAGTTTAAAGCTTTTCTATGCAAGATGTGAGAGCTACGTATATAATTGCTTTTATTTTATTTGTGCTTCCAACTGTTAATCACAAAGTCCGAGAGTTGCGTGATTGTGGCCTGCAAGGTGCGAGAGTTGCGCATAGTTGTTCCCTTCATAGCATGACTATATGATTTGGATACAATTATGAATTGAGATTTTATTATGGGCACGTTCACTAGAGGGTGGATTATTCGGAAGATTATAATCTCCACAATAATCCCGATGATCCCAAAAGGTCGAAATAACCTTTCAAAATAATCTCCCATAATAATCTATCCAAATAATCTCCGATAACTCCAATAACCTCGTGCTACCGAACGCGCCCTATTATTCTGGTAATTCAGATTCTTGGATGCTTTAATTAATCACTTATGAGAACGTTTTGTTACCTGATTGTTCGTGAATGAATCAATTCTATAAATATATTTTCCTCTCCCTCACTCCTTGTCGATCTACCACAAATCCTCCAATTTGCCTACTACGATGGGCCAACTTGCACCTTTGTTCGATCGATCTTATGTGTTATATAGTTGTCGTGTTCTCACCTTCGTTATTTGTGTATATATATTAGTTGACTTTGCAATTAATGTTCAAAACATTACATTAATCTCACCGGGTTCGATCTTGACCATTTACTACTATTGAGTCTTGTAAATAATTGCGAGAATTAAGGCTCACGTTTCATCAGTTTCGGGGTAAGTCTCATCGGATTCATATGATGATTTTTTGGTGCATAATCTATCCATATGAATTTTTGGAACTTTTTTTTGTTATTTAACCTACCATAATTTATCATGGTATCATAGTAGGTTTTATGTTTCTCCTATTTCCCAAGTTTTCTAGTATATTTAGACTTGATGACTTTAAAATATGGGTAAAATTGCTATGTAGGTAGTTTTTGTAATAATGAGCATGAATAGAGCCTCAAGTTTTATATGTAGACAAACTAGGTCCCTCAAGTTTGAAGTAAAAGATTTATTGAAAATAAAAAAAATTGCGTCAAATTTAGGCTCTCCCTCTCACCCTTATATCAAGAATAATTAAACTTTGTGTATTCTTTTGATAATACACAATATTAATACATAGTATTAATACACAATTTCAATTACACAATGTTAATACATAGGACCCGTTCGGTAGCTCATTTTCAACCGGTTGAAAAGTGTTCAGTCGTATTAATGCTTTAAACAAGTGTTCGGTAGCTCATTTTCCCCGTTCATACAGGCGATTGAATCGGTTGAAAAGGGAGTTGAATCTTCAGATTCATTCAGTTGAGGGAGGGTAGTTTAATCTATTGAACAAAATGTTCAATCCTAGATTTCCCTTGGAAATTTATAGAGGATCTTCTCTAACCAACGAAGGTATTTCTTCTTCATCACTTCGGCTTCACTTCTTCTACTTCACTTCTTCTCCTTCCCATCGGTACCAAAAAATTCGCAACGGCTGAATATAGCACAGATCGTCGGTCAGCATGTATTTCTTCATCACTTCGGCTTCACAATCTTTCGATGTTGAAATTAGGGTTTGAAGGTGATTATTTTGTGCTACATGTCGATGTTGAAAGTTGAGGAGTAAAATAGGGTTTGAAGCTCATTATTCTGCAGTTCTCATTATTTTATAAAATAGGGTTTGAAGCTCACTTCTTCGTCACTTCTTCATCATTTCGGCTTCACCATCTTTGAGGACTAGATTAGAGTTTCAAGCTAATTCTCTCCCAATTTGACTCATAGTCACATACTTGCATTTGACAAAGTAACCTGGCTCCAAGATGACCATGTCCGATATAGATGAAGTCTGTGACTTGGACAATTGAAAATCCGGCAGTGGAAGTGGAGGAAGTATTTCCGACGGCGTCGTGGATGAATCACTCCGGCAGCCACAACTAAGGCGGCGATGGGGATCCTAGTTCTCCTTCGCTTAGGGTTGAAGGCGGAAGTGTATGTTGCGCTATGAATGCGGTGAGTTCAACAACAAACAAGCCCCATTAATTTTTAATTTTCAAATTAATATAAAATATAAATATATAAATTGGTAAGGGTATTTACTAAGTGTATTTTGGTCAATTTGTACCTCATTCAACCCATTCATTCATATCCTAAACGAACACGGAAACAAATTTATTCGATTCAGTTCCATTCAGTTTCAGTCACATTTTTCAGTTTCAATTTCAGTTTCATTAAGTTTCAGTTTCAATCACTGTATACCGAACAAACCCGTAATTTCAAATACACAATTTCAATTGCACAATTTCATTTGCTATGTCAATTTATGTAGTTAACGCATTCGGTTATTTTTCAGTTACACAAGTTTTGTTTGTTTACACAAAGTTGAGTTACACAATCGAAAAGGTTTGTCATGTACACAAGTCTGTCATTTACACATGGTTTGGTTACGCAAGTTCAAGCCCATTACGCAACCATTGATGATGGTGGTCTACTGTTAGCATGAAATATTGTGATACTTTAGGCACGTTTTCTAAGTGTATTTGATTCATATTGATAGTCTTTGATTGAGCATTGTTGCATTTGTGAGCTAGTTTGCCTATATTGTCGATATGGATGTCTACACTAGCTTTATGTTGATTATAGGTGATTGAGAGCTATTTCCGAACGGAATCGAGCAAAGATGAGTTGATTGAGTATGTCCATGGATTGAGGGCATTCTTAGGAGCAAAATAGATGTCAACTTCAGGAATGCACGAGGCTAGGGAAGAATCACATTCTTGCCCTAAACCACGCTCTAAAATACGGCCGTACTACGAACCACGTTCAGTTCCACGGCCGTGGAACCCTGCAGGAGAAGCGTGGTTCATTCCAGAAGCTTTTACGGTCGTGGAATCCATGGTTCAAACCGTGTTGATTTCCACGCTCTAAATTACGGTCGTGGAACCTTCCACGACCGTGATCTTGGCGATCTTTTTCGCCACATTTTGAAGCCACGATCTTTTGAAGATTGGGCCGGGCCGATATTTTATCTTGCCCTATAAAAAGACGGACGAAGAGAAATTCCGTCATCTCTGCTTGGACGCATTTACACCTTCGCTTAGACGCACTTTTGCGACCTCGTTTTACACTTTCGCCTACGCCGCGATTTGGAGATTTTGGGCGATCCTTGCAAAAGATGTAACTTGCGCTCATCCTTGGAGTTGCCCTAATCTCGCACTTTTGGTGGAGATTGCTGTGGAGTTTTCCGGATTGACGGAAGATCAAAGATTTGGAAGATTGTTGCAAGAAGATTTCTCTTCTTGTTTAGGTTTGATTTAGAAGACGGATTGACATCCCGTTCTTCCTTCTTATCTACGATTGTGTTTGTTTATTCTATTCCGAATCTTGTGACGATATTTGTTCTTGATTGTGACTTTGAGATTGATTTGAGGTTTATTGAAAGTTTTCGGAAGTTTTCATCTTTCAATCCCTTAATTCTTGAATTCGATATCAACATGACGGTTATTGGTTAAAAACCCTTAACAATTCTAAGGTGAAGGGTTGATAGTTGTGGCTTAGATGATGATAGATCGATCATAAACAAATTAGACCCTGAGAGTTAGAGAAAATCGTTGACGAACCCTAAATCACGGTTTGTTCTTGAGTTCCACGACCGTGGAATCTCAAGATCCACCCGTAATTTCCCTTAAGTTTACGAACCTGCTTTTACTTTAATCCAAAGTTAAAGATTAGCTTTAACTTAGTCTTGTCTTGCCTTTTCTAGGTGGTAGTGAAGCCTCAACAACCTCTACCTCGATTGTGAGTGTCACAACCTTAATCGGTTAAGTTAATCTTGATCCTTGGATTACAAGTTTGGGTATTTGATATTAATTCTCGCTTTTAGAACCTTTCTATATTGAAGCCTCAACAACCTGTATAGAGAGTGTCTTGTAGGTGAGTCATATAAGGTTTTTGGAACTTCACCGTACGATTACCTTACATTAGCATACCTTTGCATATCTCAACTCTGTCTTATATCAATAGTAAATCTTGAATCGATTGCCACAACTGGATACTTGGATCTTTAGGATTGTTGTTTCCCAATATTTGCAAAAACTCTCATATTTACTCGCTTGATAATCTGCAATTGAATTTGTTCCCACCCAAATCCCTGTGTTCGATACTCTGGAATTCTTGCTTAACTATATCGATCCGTACACTGCGGGTTCGCTTGCTTGATTCTAGTTTTATAATTAAAGCTTATTTGCACGCAAGTTTAGGGGCGAACATCCACTGGGTGCGAGTCTTTCAAGTTTTAACCGTCTACAACTAATCGTCATCGCAGCCATTTACGCAACCTTCAACAGTGGGGACTGGGGCGAGGCTGAGCGGCTCTAGCATCGTCAAAGGCGGGGTTGGGCGGTGCTGGCCGACGATGGTGGTCTACTAGGTGTGAGTCTTTCAAGTTTTATCCGCCTACAACTAATTGTCCTTGCAGTCATTTACGCAACCTTCAACAGTGGGGACTGGGGCTGGGCTGGGCTGGGCGGCATTTCGTCGGAGGCGGGCTAGGCGGCGCTAGCGGGAGTGCGACGATGGTGGTCACTGGACTTCTTTGTCGCACAGTCGGATCTGATGCGCGATGGTTGCGGAAGAAGAAGAAGAAGAAGAAGAAGAAGAAGAAGAAGAAGAAGACTAAACCTTAGCTTGTCGCAGTCGGATTTGATGCGCGAAGACGACATAGACTACGAACGAGTCTCCATTAGTGTTGGGAAGGTTGCGATGGTAGACCAGTTTCCATTAGCGCGGATAAAGTTGCAAGCGGTTTTTGAGGAGTTACGAATCGCTGCAGTTTAAAAGGGATAAAGAAACTGTTAAACAACCTACAATGAAACGGTCAAATTTATGAATCTTTCCACTATTTTATTAAAAAAAAATTGAAAACAATTGGGTAGTTTTATAAACATTAAAGGACGTGTCGATCCACTTTATGCTCATATCAAAGAGATTATTGCTTCAAAGGAAAGGAATATAATGAAAAGATGTACCTCTTTGCATTTTTTTCATTGTGAGTAATTAGGCCTGAAGATCATATCATGCACCTTACGACATTCCCACTCGAGAATTATTCCAAATGCATCGTCAATGTTTGACTACGAATCCTAGGATGTGTATGTATATGATGAAGAATGCTTTTCTGTTAAAATATTATTGGGATGAATGTATTTGTCAGTCCGAGAAAACGGACGAATATGAAAAGAGAAGGAAGTTCGACCGGTCCAAAAAAGTCTGACCCTCCGATCGGGATAAAAATAAATAAATATAAAATATATATTATATCATATAGATTACAAATACTAACTTATTAAGTATAACTATATAATATTTAATATAATTGTAATTAATTTAATATATGTTATATAAGATGTCTTATATATATATATTTTTTATTTTTAACAAAATCTATATTAAAAGAAAAACAAAACTTTCAATATGTTTCATATAATAATAATAATCAAAAAGTAGCCGCAGGCCCGGGCAGTCACTATAGTAGGCCCACCATTCGAGCACAGTCTAGGTCCGGATAAACGGGTAACAGTTTATAAAGTTCGTGTCCAATCTGAGTCGAATATGAATACGTAAAATTAAAGGCATATGTCAAATAAATGTGATTCGTATAGAATGTCGAGCGTAATTTTTAGTAAATATGTTGATAGTTTGTATAGTTAGTAATTTTTCAAAGCTATAATTAGTTTGAGTTTAATATTAATAGTTATTATTGTTTTAAGTTAACTTTCCTTATATAATATATGAGTCTCATTGAGTAATTAATATTATTATCAATGATTTTTTCATTGTTGGACTTATTTTTTGGTGTTTTTTGTTGCTTATATATTCAAAAGGATATTCAAATTAATGGCTAACAAATTTGGCACGATTGACCATGATTTTCCTACATGTTATCCGCATAACTAATTAAGGTTCGTATTCTCTTCTAATCTAATGCTATGAAAATGATAGTCCGTTTTAAATTTTTTTTAATGCAAAAACTAGTTACAAGTACTAAAAATGCATAGGATGAGGTCCCAACTCTCAACTACCAATCAACTCTCGGTCCGAAAGTAAATAATTGATCTTACATTACAAAAATGCCCAAAAAAAACCCAATACCGTCTAAAAAAACGAGTTATACGCGCCGTATGCGGATGCTTCCCTTCTTTCCAAAAGTCGCAAAAACATAGGTACCAAAATCCATAAAGTTGCGACCTTCTCTCCACCTCACACGCTTCTCTCATATGGTCTACATGACTATCAAGCTTTTTTAGAAAACAAATCCCTCAATCCAATCCGGTTGATGTAAGGAACTATGTTCCTTTTGTTGGATGTGGAAGAAAAAGTTTCAAGACGCGGATGAAGGAGCACTTTATCAGACTTATACTAAAAGCAAAGGTAAGATTAAAGGGAATAAAAGACGCAATCACTCCTTATGTCGGAGAGGATTAGGCACAAGCGTCGCTAGGTGTTGCCAACGGATCGGATGAGGAGAGCGAGGAGGTACAGTTTTGAGTCTTTCAAATCGGCTAGAATGGGTTTATGTGGATGTATGCTTGACCTAAACCCTGATGAGTTCCTTGCCGAACAAGATCCAAATTTCGACTTGGATGTTGCAAATACCGATTGGATTTGTTGGAGTATATTTTGTGAACTCTAGTTGAGAACGAAAACAGAAACGAAACCCCTTTATCCAAAACCATAAATAAGTGATATCTTATCTTATCTCTTTGACTATGTGCGGTCTATGTGTGAGCCTTTAAGACTTGTTAGTTTGAGAATGAATGTAGAATATAGAAATATTATGACCACAATCATGACCTTATGCAATTTCTTTGCTGGACTTTTAATATGTCATTGGATAGCGATGTCATCCGTATCTCCACCTAAGACGGTCCCACAAGCGGCATGCCTTGTCTTGGCATGAAGCTTGCTCGTTTTGACAACATTTTCCAACTTGTGGCTAAAAGAATGCTTCAACAGAACACGGGTATCTCCCCGATCACTTGTCTAGAAAAATATCTAGGGTTTCCAATCATTAATGAACGTGTGAACAAATCACTGTTTAAAGATGTTATTTCAAGATCTTGACAACAATTAACCAAGTGGAAGGTAACGTCTCTCTACCAAAAAGGAAGAATAGTCTCGATCAAGACAAATCTTAATGCAAAAACTAACTATATAATGCAAAGTTTTATGCTTTTGTCATCAATCCATAAGGAACTTGATCAAATCAATAAGCAATTTTTCTAGAACAAAGAAGAAAACTTTCACCCGTTTATAAGGTGGGATAAGATTTGCAAACCAAAGGAAGCATGGGGGTAGGAACAAGGAAAGCTGGGGACATGAACAAGCACTCCAAATGAAACTCCTCTGAAAAATTATGAATGAACCGGAGAATATATAGGTCAAGGTTATCGAGGAAAAGTATCGAAAAGAAAATCGCTTATGGCGCTATAAAATTGGAAAGAATACATCGTGGAGATGAAAGAGATTAATGAACCTACGGTCAAAATTTGAAAAGGGCCTCAAATGGAATATAAGAGATCCACGAACAATTAAATAATGAAAAGATCAATGGATTGACGATCATCCACTAGAGCAGCATGTGGCAAACAAGGACCTTATAACAAACACAAGGGAAACGGTAATCACACTTATTGCAAATAAAAAAAATGGGATCATGGAAAAATAGTGAGTCTAGTTGAACCTCTGATCTTGCAAACCATTGTTAACATAATCCTTAGCCACCCGCTACCTGTTGTATTGGGCACCTAGTAAAGACGGTTGGTTCTCCACTAAAGCCGCACTACAACTTTTACATAAATGGTAGGGCATTACTGTAACGACCCGAGTTTTAAATAACCCAAGACGTCACTAGGCTAAGGACCACACAATGGGTCCCATCAGTTAGCCTGACAACAACTTCACAAATAGGATCTTGCAACAAGAAGCACGAAGAAAATAATGAAAACATTCAACCTGTCATTTAGAAAACGTTTACATAACAACAATGCATGAAGTTAGTATGTATATCCCAAAACAACACTTTAAAACATGACACCTGAACAGGTGTCTTAAAACTTCAGCCTGAAATCAACATGTGTACACAGTTGCACACAATCAACAAAAGACTCGCTTGCAAGCGATTATTTTCAAAAGCAAGTTCAACCAACCCTTGGGTTAACACTGCCCCGGCTGTCCACATCCTGCAGCTGACATCCCTGAAGCGTTCCTATGATCAGCATTACCTAAAAAGATTCGGTTTAAAACCGTTAGCTACTGATCATAATCTATCCACGAGAGATTATATCATCACATCACAACACAACAAATATATTCAAATACCATATACCGTGCTCATGAGATGATATCATGCTTTTATGAATGATGCACGTGAATGCAGTATGAAATTTACAATTTTCGATCCCGGACCCATTAATCCGGAACCATTGCTTATACGGTTCTGGCTTTGGTGTGAGCTCACCATTGCACAGATTAGGTTAATTCAGACATTTGCTCTTAGGTCGTAGCCAGACTGATCAAGTCTACGGGCCAGGCTTTCTCGTGGTGAGTTATGGTCTTAACTCCTAACCACATGCAACATTTTGCCATTCATGTTAATGCAAACATTTACCATTTTCATTAGGTGTGCGACCCGAGCCTGAAGTCCATCAGACTCGGTGTCATTCTTATACAAACGCAAGTGATCCGGGCTTGGCCGAGCTCCGGTATTCACTGCAAAATACTCGCTTCACATACTCTTGACCTTTACAAGTCATCATCATATCACATGCCTCAAAAGGCTTATCATCTCATACATTATCATGTTTCAGCAAGCTTATCATGTCATTCAATAGCACGCCTCAATAGGCTAACACATGTTCATTTAATCATTTCTCATAATTATGACATGATAATAATCACAACAACATTAAGCATGCTTTACACATCATAACTTCATTTTCATCATAAACACATCAAGCATGCTTCACACATAACACATCTCAATGCACAGCAACATTCACATTTCAACACAACAAGGCATTTCAAAACAACAACACATATCAACACAGTGAGATATAAATCTCTCAGGCACGGTTTCTGCAGATCGAAGCTAAGTAAGTCCGAAGACTTACCTGGATACGCTCACTGAGCAACTAAGCTATAGTTAGTCTACCGTCTTCAACAACACCTGTCGAGAATATCATATTCCTCGTATTAAACTTCTTGCTTCAAACATCAATTAAATTCATTCCTTTGAATTTAATTAGCTTATAGCGTTTTCTAGATTCCCAATTTAATTAATTAATCTTTAATTAATTAATTAAAATTCATCAGAATAACCTTTTGCCCGCAGGCAGTTTCTCAACCCAACTGTCATCAGATCTCATCAAACAAATAGCCCATAATCACCAGAATATTGTAACGAGCATAATGGAATTTCCAATTATCCATTTTGACAAGCCTAAGGTCAATTTAGGCCAAATCCCAATACTGAAAACGAATAAATTCATAACTTATTCGTTACTAACCCGATTGACGATCCGAAAGAAGATTCGGAATCACAACGACGCAGGCTACGCTCTGACACCATCAGATTCACCGGAATCTGAGCGACGGGACCGGACATATAAGGGGGATGCTCGACCTGGCCATAACTTCAACGGAAACGCAGAAACTCGGTACCAAAATGAAGAGGACGAAGAGAGGAATCCGAAAACTCAAACGGAATTGAAATCGGATTACAAACGAAGAGTAGATCTGAATTTGAAGTTGAGAGAAATCAGAGCTTTTACGAGGAAACGTGAAAGGAAATGAATTAATAAATGAATTTCCGCTATTTATAGCGAAGACGATAATTATCCTTTAGCAAAGTCGATAATTATCCTTTCACCGATCCAAAGGCGGTTTGAGCCCCTTCTCCAAACTTCTCGAAATTGGAATAATAAATCTGATATATTGTGTGGATAATTATTCCGCAACTTTCTCGGAAAACGCGTATTCCTAAGTTGTCTTTCTTAGCCGCTAAGAAACGAAATAGCGACTCTTTTGACCATTTTGCCTTTCCATGTTATTTCATATCTAGAACATATCCGATGTCCTGGTCATTTCTTTCAACTACAATTTTATTAATTGAAGCTCCCAAATGCTCCAAATAATACCAGAGGGTAAAAATTATTCCCCGGAGGAAAAAGTGAAAATTTCCCCATAAGTCCAAATTTACACCAAAATCATAATGGTGGAATTCATACTCGTCATCTACACACTATTCGCGAGTTATGAGTCAATTGTTATCGATGATTAACTTAATCACTCTTAATCATCCTTTATTAGGATTCGAAAATCCTAGCTTTTACAATTACCCAACATGACAACACATGGATTTGGAACCTGAATACCATGCCAAAAATAAAAAATTTCATACGGTACCAATCTATAGATGGACTCCCGACAAAAAAACCTTAAAAATTAAAAAGTCTCGGTACCTATGTATTGTGTTTTATGTCAACACCTATATGAAAGTGCGAAGCATGCATTCCTCAAGTGCCCGTATACTATCGGCAATATATCTGATACTAGAACACGAGACTGCCTAAAATACATAGATATATCCCAGAGAAAACTTCCAGAAATATTGCCTCTTATACGGGGAAAACTTGACGGAAACACAATAGTTAAACTAATTGTCACATGGTGGAATGTCTGTTACACGGGGAACAAAATATCTTGAGTGACAAACCGATAATTGACATTACCGAACTGGTAACTAGTCAAATACAAGAGTGGAACAATTCCAACTCTAAAGATCATGCCAAAAGAACAACCTAAACACAAAAAAGGAAAACAAGGAAAATACACTAGTGGTAGGAAGTGTGAAACTTAATTTTGATGGATAAAAAAGGAGTGCATTTGGATACATCATAAGAGATCACAGTGCATCAATAATTGCCTACAATCATGGGCAATGTAGGTACACATCTATCTTGCATGTGGAAGCATACATCTCGATAAATGGTTTCTTAAAACTAAGAGAAATAGGAATAAGAAAATATTAAATTTGAGGGAGATAATCTAGCAATTATCAACTCAATCAAAAAGATTTGAAAACCTCCACGAGAAATGAACCTTATTATCACATGCATATCTCTTATTTTATCTAGTTTCATGCAGGTACATATCAATTATATTTTCACGGATAGTGATCCGAGTGAAGTTGAAGTTTTAACTGTGGACATATAAATTCAGATTAATGCAACATCATAATGTCTCTAACCTACTAAAAAGTAGCATATTATTATACAAAAATGGGAATAAAAATAAATTAAAATAAAAGAATGGTTAGCTCGTGAATCCATGATTAACCAAATTGACCCAACATACCCTACTCTCATTGACGTCTTCTATGTAATCCTCAATTCAATTTTCATTCAAGTCAATAATTGAGCTTTTTTGTTGTAGACTAGTATACCACTTTTCGTCACTGTCACCACACTGCGACCCGCGTGTCACATTAGCATTTCCTTCCCACCCAACTGTACTCTCATTGAGGTCGGCTGTCGCTACCCGCTAAGCTGCTCTACAAGCCTACCCTAATCCTCTAAACGACTCGTTTTGATCCTCTTTCTCATCTCTACTCGTCGTTTTGACCCTAACTCAGTCGGTGCCTTGTGTCGTGTGATTGAGAATAACAATGCCAATTTTGTGTCCAGTGGTAGTGCCTTCCAGTGCTGACATATTTGATAACACTAAGAGATAACATTTTGCAGATTTGTCATATATTTTTCATGTGCCAAACTTCATAAATTCTATTCAAAACAATTTTTACCATAAATAGTTTTTCCAGTAGTGATTAAAAGCTGTCAGTCAAAAGAAGATTAGGACGGAATATATGTTCGTGCCTGTTTATCAATGTTATTTTGATTGGCACTGTGAAATTGTATGTGTAACTTGAAATTTGGATGGTTTAGAGAGAAAGACGAGATTTGCTGTCATTGGTTTTTAGGCTTGTAGCTTTCAACCCATCTCCCGCCTAGAGAACTGCTGAGCTACAAACAGAAGAAGAGAAGAACAGTACCTCTCACTCACAAAACCCTGAAAGTTTTACCCATTTGCTTGTCTGGGTATTTGTAATTTTCTTTTTCCTTCACAGATTTCCCATTTCCCCATACTGGTAAAATTTTGTAGGTGGGCATGGCATACTTCTTTCCCTTTCTTTCATAAATTTGCCCTTTTCCACTCGCCTCATTTTCAGGCCTGCCCTGAAAGACTGTAGAAAGAAAAGGTGAGTTTTGCGAAAAGCTTAAGGGATTATCAGAACCCCAATCCAACCCCATAGTTTAAAGTTACACTTCTTTAATTTTCTTATTTTCTCTACTGTAGTTTTCTTCCTCCTTTTTAACGCTGCTTTTCATTATAATGATGGACCTACTAGTTCTCTCTGTTGGGAGTTAATGTGGATATTGGGTGTACTCCATTTTCATGTTACCCTTGTCTTACACTTGCTGGGTTATCTGTAGAGTGTGCACTCTTCTGCTTCAAAACCTGTTTCGAATGTTTATCCTTGCAAAACTGTGATCCAGCATCTGGGTTTTCATCTACTTGGTTGATCCCTTGTTTTAATTTCCTTTTCCTCTTATTTTTTCTGGGTTTCCTGGCTCTGAACCACAGAGAGGAGAAGGTCGGTAGAGTACAGAATTTGCAAAAGAGAGATTATGGCAGGAGGAGGAGGTCCAGCAAAGGCTGAGGAGCCATCACCACACCCACCTAAGGATCAACTCCCTAATGTCTCCTATTGTATCACTAGTCCACCTCCATGGCGTGAGTATCTCTAGATTTGGTTCATACTTTGCCTTTTTTTTTCCTTTTTAAACTAGTAGTGAAATATATTCCCATTAGTTCTGGCTTTTGCTTATTTAAGTTGATACTATACTTTATTTTTGTTCAAAAGATGCTGAAATTCCATTATGTTGTACAGGATACCCACCTGCTGGTATAATTATGTAAAGATTTGTGACTTTGGGTTGCCCTTTGGCCCTTTTCCTATGGCTAGCAACTCAATCTTACATATGTGTTGGATATTCTCAAATTTAACTGGATTTAAGTTTCCAGTTCCTTTACTGAGACTTATGTCAGTGTGTGGGACAAATAGGACTATGAACTATGTATGTGGAGTTCATTTGGATCTCAGTGCTGGATATTGAACTAATCTGATTGCTGTTGAGTTTAACTGTCCTTGAACTATCTGTTTGCGTTCTTGAGATTCTCTTGACAAATTGGTACCGATTGTTCTCTGCCTCGAGGAATTTTCTTGATTTTCATCTAATGAATGGATAAATGATCTTCCATTTCAGCCGAAGCCATCCTACTAGGTTTCCAGCACTATCTTCTCATGCTTGGTACAACTGTTCTTATTCCCACTGCCCTTGTTCCTCAGATGGGAGGACGAAATGTAAGTTAACATTGAATATAGCATGAAGAGTCAATCCTTTTCAAGTTGCTTTAATTGCGGCCTTTTATTTCCTTTTGATAACTGAGATATGGTTTTGCTTCACTATCAACACAGGAAGAGAAAGCTGATGTGATTCAGACATTGCTGTTTGTTGCTGGTTTGAACACATTGCTGCAATCACTTTTCGGAACTCGGTTACCCGCTGTCATGGGAGGGTCGTATACATTTGTGGCCCCAACAATATCAATTATCTTGGCTGGTCGCTATGATGACATTGCAAACCCCGTTGTGGTTTGTAACTTCAACTCAACTCTACCCATCAGTTCAGATCAATGGCTCTAACACAACTTTTTAAATCTTTTTTCTGAATTCACTGACACTATTTTAATTAAACTATATTTTTAAGAAATATCAGTAGCATGCATGAATCACCTACAAATTGTTTTATTTCTGTCATTCTTGAACATCTAAAGAGGTTTGGAAAATCTACTTGCACATTATTATTTGAATAATATCTTCTTATAGTCGTAATATTTTATGATGTATGTGCAGAAATTCAAGAGGATAATGCGGGGTATCCAGGGAGCTCTTATTGTGGCTTCAACTCTTCAGATAGTCCTGGGCTTCAGTGGCCTTTGGCGTAACGTGACAAGGTCAGGATTCTGATTTATTTTGTAACTTTTACATACTCTCATTCGTCAGCCTATTTTGAGTGGCAAGTATTTTGATGAAGAATCATTTTTCCTTTAGGTCTCAACATGCATTTTTTTCTTGTATTTCTGAATTTTTCATTATTCACTTGAAAATAAGAGAAATGTGGTGGTGCGTTGGTAGATTTAGATTAGTCATGCATTCACAAATTACTCCTTAATCTTGATTCTGAAACAAGTGGCTGCAATTTCCAGGTTTCTCAGCCCTCTTTCTGCTGTTCCATTGGTAGCTCTGGTTGGTTTTGGGCTATACGAACTTGGTTTTCCTGGGGTAAACAACTAACCCTAAAATATTTTTTGAGTCATACACTTTCATTGATCATATTTTTCTCAGTGGAAATGATGCTGCCTTCTATGTTGATTGGTAGGTGGCGAAATGTGTGGAAATTGGCCTGCCAGAGTTGATACTTGTAGTAGTGATCTCACAGGTATTTATTCCTCAAATCAAATAACTGTTATTGTGATAAACTGCTAATACAATCTTATATTAAAGTGAAAAATTTAATGTTCTCTCTGACCCTTTACAGTATGTTGGTAATGTTGTGAAAGTCGGGAAGCATACGTGTGAACGTTTTGCTATCATATTCTCTGTGGTGATTATTTGGATATATGCTCTCCTGTTGACCGTTGGTGGAGCATATAATCATGCTGCACCAAGAACACAAGCCACATGTCGTACCGATCGATCTGGACTTATAAGTGCTGCTCCGTGGTAAGTATTACGATGTGCTGTCTACTTATCTTCCAAAATTTGTTTCCAATCCCTGTTTTTCATGGATATTATCAATTTTGAATAGTCTAAGTTCTGCTTCACCAATATAGAACCACCATCCCTGCCATTATGCCAATTGGTTTTGGTTTGGCATTTAACTTAGGCATATGCTGCAGTGCTAGCTTGGTGAATCACCCTAGACTATCTGATGCATGGCAACATATGTTGTCTAAAGTATCTATGTGTTTAGCACAGGATTGTAATGGATTTGTGTATATTACTATTTAGGCATTACTGGCTAGACTGTGTCCGTACCCACCAAGTCTTTCTGCCATGTTCTTACTTCAAGGTCTTTGTGACCGGAAGCTCCTAGTACTCTAAAACTTGCTTATAGTTCGACATGCTCATTCATAGCTGAAAATGGGGATTAACAGTTAATAAAGGTTTCAAGTGAGCCTACTAGGCTACTAGTAGTATGAAAAGCTCTTTTACTCCCTTTATAGCAGGACTTGCTGATTTGGCTTTGCAAACACTTTGCTTGGTTGGTTGAAACATAGTTTCCATCTCAATCCCTAGTGCTAAACCCACATCTTATATGAGCTAGGCTTCTTGTCTGCAATACATTGTCTTCTTATTGCCTGTAATGTTTTCCCTCTTGACTGCAGGATTAGAGTTCCTTACCCATTTCAATGGGGGCCACCTACATTTGATGCTGGTGAAGCATTTGCTATGATGTTTGCTTCTTTTGTTGCTCTTGTGGAGGTTAGATTTCTTCAGTTTCCGTTAACTAGTAGACTTTTTGAAATATGCTTAGTAATTGATGTTCACCTTTTCATTTCTAATGCAAATACTGAAAAAAATATCCTTGTTGTGTTGTACACTGAAAAGTATATTCTCTCTTTTGATGAGCAGTCTACTGGTGCATTCATAGCTGTTGCTAGGTCAGCAAGTGCCACTCCAATGCCACCCTCCGTCCTGAGCCGTGGGGTTGGTTGGCAGGTGAGTTGAGTAGAGCTTAGCAGCAGGCCTTCTAATAACTATGGGAGAAATGAACTAGTTCCCTTGTGAACCTTTTAGTCTTGTTATGTTGACAGGGAATTGGCATTTTGCTATCTGGGCTATTTGGCACTGTGACAGGAACTTCAGTGTCTGTGTAAGGCTAAAACATAAGCTATCTTGCTAGTCACTTTTTGTTCTTCCAACAACATTATTCCTTATTGCCGAGATTGAGACTAAGCCTGATTTTTGTGCAGTGAGAATGCCGGGCTTCTGACTTTGACACGCGTTGGAAGCAGAAGGGTTGTGCAAATATCAGCTGGGTTCATGATTTTCTTCTCAATCCTGGGTATTCTACTCTTACTTGTTGACTGTCAAATGTAGTTTGCAGATCATCTATGTCAATCTGAATCCAATAATGACTTTCAGGTAAATTTGGTGCTGTGTTCGCTTCAATTCCTCCACCAATCATTGCTGCTTTGTACTGCCTCTTCTTCGCATACGTTGGTACGTGCAATTAGGCCAGTAAACTCTTGCCCCTTTAAGAAATTCTCATAATAACATCTTTGGAATATAAAA
>BSUD01000101.1:38161-48797 GCA_033239045.1 Fagopyrum esculentum | reverse complement strand
GATTGGTAGGTGGCGAAATGTGTGGAAATTGGCCTGCCAGAGTTGATACTTGTAGTAGTGATCTCACAGGTATTTATTCCTCAAATCAAATAACTGTTATTGTGATAAACTGCTAATACAATCTTATTTTAAAGTGAAAAATTTAATGTTCTCTCTGACCCTTTACAGTATGTTGGTAATGTTGTGAAAGTCGGGAAGCATACATGTGAACGTTTTGCTATCATATTCTCTGTGGTGATTATTTGGATATATGCTCTCCTGTTGACCGTTGGTGGAGCATATAATCATGCTGCACCAAGAACACAAGCCACATGTCGTACCGATCGATCTGGACTTATAAGTGCTGCTCCGTGGTAAGTATTACGATGTGCTGTCTACTTATCTTCCAGAATTTGTTTCCAATCCCTGTTTTTCATGGATATTATCAATTTTGAATAGTCTAAGTTCTGCTTCACCAATATAGAACCACCATCCCTGCCATTATGCCAATTGGTTTTGGTTTGGCATTTCACTTAGGCATATGCTGCAGTGCTAGCTTGGTGAATCACCCTAGACTATCTGATGCATGGCAACATATGTTGTCTAAAGTATCTATGTGTTTAGCACAGGATTGTAATGGATTCGTGTATATTACTATTTAGGCATTACTGGCTAGACTGTGTCCGTACCCACCAAGTCTTTCTGCCATGTTCTTACTTCAAGGTCTTTGTGACCGGAAGCTCCTAGTACTCTAAAACTTGCTTATAGTTCGACATGCTCATTCATAGCTGAAAATGGGGATTAACAGTTAATAAAGGTTTCAAGTGAGCCTACTAGGCTACTAGTAGTATGAAAAGCTCTTCTACTCCCTTTATAGCAGGACTTGCTGATTTGGCTTTGCAAGCACTTTGCTTAGTTGGTTGAAACATAGTTTCCATCTCAATCCCTAGTGCTAAACCCACATTTTATATGAGCTAGGCTTCTTGTCTGCAATACATTGTCTTCTTATTGCCTGTAATGTTTTCCCTCTTGACTGCAGGATTAGAGTTCCTTACCCATTTCAATGGGGGCCACCTACATTTGATGCTGGTGAAGCATTTGCTATGATGTTTGCTTCTTTTGTTGCTCTTGTGGAGGTTAGATTTCTTCAGTTTCCGTTAACTGGTAGAGTTTTTGAAATATGCTTAGTAATTGATGTTCACCTTTTCATTTCTAATGCAAATACTGAAAAAAATATCCTTGTTGTGTTGTACACTGAAAAGTATATTCTCTCTTTTGATGAGCAGTCTACTGGTGCATTCATAGCTGTTGCTAGGTCAGCAAGTGCCACTCCAATGCCACCCTCCGTCCTGAGCCGTGGGGTTGGTTGGCAGGTGAGTTGAGTAGAGCTTAGCAGCAGGCCTTCTAATAACTATGGGAGAAATGAACTAGTACCCTTGTGAACCTTTTAGTCTTGTTATGTTGACAGGGAATTGGCATTTTGCTATCTGGGCTATTTGGCACTGTGACAGGAACTTCAGTGTCTGTGTAAGGCTAAAACATAAGCTATCTTGCTAGTCACTTTTTGTTCTTCCAACAACATTATTCCTTACTGCCGAGATTGAGACTAAGCCTGATTTTTGTGCAGTGAGAATGCCGGGCTTCTGACTTTGACACGCGTTGGAAGCAGAAGGGTTGTGCAAATATCAGCTGGGTTCATGATTTTCTTCTCAATCCTGGGTATTCTACTCTTACTTGTTGACTGTCAAATGTAGTTTGCAGATCATCTATGTCAATCTGAATCCAATAATGACTTTCAGGTAAATTTGGTGCTGTGTTCGCGTCAATTCCTCCACCAATCATTGCTGCTTTGTACTGCCTCTTCTTCGCATACGTTGGTACGTGCAATTAGGCCAGTAAACTCTTGCCCCTTTAAGAAATTCTCATAATAACATCTTTGGAATATAAAATGTCATGCAGGCTCGGTTGGTTTAAGCTTTCTCCAGTTCTGTAATCTCAACAGCTTCAGAACGAAGTTCGTGTTAGGATTTTCCATCTTCCTCGGGCTATCTGTAGCTCAATACTTCAACGAGTACACGGCTATAAATGGATATGGCCCTGTTCACACTAGTGCGAGATGGGTAATTCAATGAAAAGTTTAAGCACAATATTTCTTCTCCCTCCTTAATTAGATGCTAAATGCTTCCTCATTTCTTCTTTGGTGGCAGTTTAATGACATGATCAACGTTCCTTTCTCGTCAAAGGCGTTTGTAGGCGGTATAGTGGCCTATTTCTTAGACAACACACTTCACAGGGACAGCAGTGTGAGGAAGGACAGGGGCAAACATTGGTGGGACAAGTTCAAGTCCTTCAGAGGCGACACGAGAAGCGAAGAGTTCTATTCGTTGCCCTTCAACCTCAACAAGTACTTCCCGTCTGTATGATCTATCTATCAAAAGCTCTTCAGTATGGTTACTTATATTTATATTCAAGTTCTTTCTTATTGTTCCTGATAGTATGAGTAGTTCTTTCTTACAAGTTATTTGCTCAGTTTTCGCCTTTTTGGGCTGTAAATTTGAAATGCTCCTGAGAATTGAACCGAAAACCAGGAAAACAAACAAGTTTTTCGCTTGTTGATTTATAATTTTGATCTTACACTGTCTTTTGTTGTTTCCTGGGTACTCATTAACTGATGAAACTGTAACGTGATTTATCCTAGCTAATCGGATATGAGTATCACTTAGCTTTTACGCAAAACTTTAGATTTCAGTCAAAGAATATCCAATTTAGCATGGACATAGAATCATTTATATTCTGATATGGAGATATATACCTTTTTCGAAAGAGCTGTACATCTGTGTTATTTTAAGACTAAGAAACATGATAATTAAATGTTGGATCTCTTATGGATTCCAAAGAAGATTACACTTTTACATGTGAAATTGTAGATTTGAGAAGCCGTTAAAATCACCAATCTTGCCCTTGTGTTGGCTCTTAGTGGAGCAATGTGATCTTCTGGCTGGAGGATATACAAACAAAATACCAAAGAGAATCTCATCAGAATTACCAGATACTCTCTCATGAGACTCATCACTCTTTTTTTTTTTTTTTTCTTTTAAAAAATGGAATGATTTGGGATCTACCCAGAAATCCATTATCGATCATTACCTGTTCCTGAATCAAATACACTTAGGGTCCGTTTGTTTCCAACTCCGAAAATGAAAACGGAATGAAAACGAATTTAGTCCATATGTGTATATCCATGTTCATGAAATTTTATGAAATCATTCCTTGTGGTTTATGGAATAAGTCCATATGTATATCAAAAGTTATCAAATTTTACTCAAATTACTTCAAACTATAAGGAATGATTCCAAAAACTTTCACGAACAAAGGTATACGTATGGACTAGATTCGTTTCCATACCGTTTTCGTTTCCAGAGTTAAAACCAAACGGGCCCTTAAAATAAATCAGTTCGTTCAATCAGACATATTTTCAGACAAACTTATATCTTATATTTTAAGCAAAAATTTATTGTTAATTTAAAAATAAATACTAAAATTTAAAACTTTTTTAAAATAAAATTGTATAGGATTACCATATTATAAGATTATCCTAGATAAGATACATGAATCATAATGTAAAATATTTATAGGGTATAATAGATTTGTTCAATATTTTCATTGATGTAATAATTGACTATGTCAATTTTTATAAAATTCATTTAAAGGAAAAAAAAAAAGCGATCATTAAGATAAATAAATAAAGATGATACTTAATAAATACGGACAACAATAAAGGTAAGGAGATATCCTACGATGCGACATTTTTGCAATTATTAAAAGGTACGGGGGCAATTTTATCCTTTTGAAAATCTGTTTAAAAAAAGGGGTGCGGTGACATTTTTGTAATTTTTATGAAAAATATTGTAATAATCATTATCTTAGTTCAGAATTTTAGTCCAATTTGTTCAAAATTTATATACTATCAGTTCTGATATATATTTTTTTGGTAGAAAGTTCTGATATATTTATAGTTAGTTAAAACCTACTCCGCAAGTATAACGATATCTGTTGTAGTAATCGAATGTCAAATTCATGGGACTACGTCTAAATTAGTTGTAACAATAAACAATCATGCTAAGTCAAAGAGAGAAGATAAGGTGTAAAAGAAGAAAATATCGGTTTGTTTGCAATTTTGGGGTTTTTGGTTTGTAAAAAGACATTTAACAAGAAAGTATATGAGCGGAATGAACATCAATCAACCGATATGTAGGTAACTGTCAAAAGCAGCATTTACCACATCTATGTGTATAAAGATCACGTTCAACTCAACCTAAAGACGCTCTCACATTTGCAGAATGTAAAAGTCAAACCATACGGTACGTAGAAAACAGGTAGAAGACTAGAACATGCCACACTCTCGCAAAAAAGGCAAAAAAGTTACAAAAATGGTAAAATTATGACAATTAGGAATCTTCAAGGTAAAGGTAAATGTCTTTCTCCAATCAAGTTAAACCTAAAAGGTACATAAGAATAAACACGCTCTCGTAGAAAATTAATTTACTTATATCCCAAGGTAAACATTATTTCTCAGCAAATACAACAAAGGAGTTGGAATAAAGGTCACTAAGGAAAAACAGATTCAACTGATTTCGGTTTGACAATTCATATACACAATATAGGGTTCAAACAATCTTAAATCTTAAAAAATTAGCTAGACATGGAGAAAATAACAAAACAAGGTAAAAAATAGCAAAGAGAAGACATAAATTCTAAAACAAAAGGAAAAACTTGCATAAATTGTCAGTAGTAATGCTAATAAAGCAATAATCCAAAAACAAACCTCGAGAAATTCGCCAACAAAAGTGTTTTTGTGAATTCGAGTAGATAAGGGAAAATTGTCGTCACAAATAGGGTTGTGAATTTCAAAGGTTCGAACCTTTCTAACATTTGAAAACTAATTATATATACTCTCTAAAATCGGGCCTCGAAAGATTATGAAAAAGTCGAAACAGTTAATTAGATCGTCAAAACATTCGGAACTTGTTGCACGGGCATGGAACTACTTAACAAATCGTGCCCATGCCGTTTTATGGCCGTCTCAAGTGAAACTCTTCGAAGATTATAAGGGAAACGGGAAAAGACGGGGAGGACATGGGCAAGCCACAGCGAGGGAAGCCCTTTTTATCCGTCTCGTTGCTCGTCTCGAGTGTAAATCCAGATATTGAACTGTTGAAGTCTAACTAAGTGTCCAATCCAATGATATGATACTTGATTTCTCAATCTTTAGTCATGTATGATGCTCCAATGCAGCTCCTGACCTTAAGGAACATTGAACTCTCGTGTTTCGATGTGTCTTTTGATAGAAATGCACCAAATTTGGCTCGAATGTCTGAAGCACAAAATAAACCGAAGTAGACACCATAATTTTTAATATAAATGAAATATATACTATATGAATACAAATCATGTCAAAAGAGGCATGCAATGCATGAATCTAACAACTAATATGATGTATGAATAGATGACACCAAAACACCGCATACTTAAACCTTATTGATCCCCAAGTAAGATAATAACATATGTAATATTGTGTGCAAAATAGATGACATGTCTTAACTAGGAAGAAAACAATTTTTCAACCCATCTCATCATAGCAACAAACACATTTGAAGATGAATAATGAAGGATGAATCATAACTCGTCAAACTACTCAAAGTTAATATGTTTAGTTCACTCTCACGAATGTGTTTAGGCATATATCAATAATCACCCAAACTTAACAAACATGCAAAAATCTTACCATAAATTTGTCAAAGCGATTTCAACCTCCACTACCTATCGTATAAACTAAAATGCAAGACATAAACCATGAGGTATTTATATAGAGTGTGATGGGGGGCCACGAGACAAAGAAAACATATATGAGGATAACATTAGTTCAAAAGGGGCTAAATATCCGGAGTGTCGAATTTGACCATACTTCAAAACCATTTCAATAAATCACCAACCAAAGATCAAACTCACCATTTCTTCTTTTGTAGCCGCTCTTTTCCAAACTTTCCAGAACATTTACTTTTCGGCTCATACATTTATCTCCTTAATATAATTGTTATTTAAAGGATAAACACTATAATCCACACTTTCACCCACAAATCTTACTTTGTTACAAATGCAATGTTGGCGGGAACTTTTGTCCTCTCCACTAACCAAGAAAATATACTTCATAAGCACAATAAGGTCTAAACTCAAGCATAAAACTCGTCATTCACTTACAAATCAATAGGGAAACCCCACACTTTTTTTATATCTTCAATCATCTCAACCCCAAACATGGTCAAATGAGATTATAAAATCCGATTGTGTTGCGGAAACGAAAACTACTTACATAAATTGCGTAATTTCATAGTAAAACAAGTTTTATCAACACATAAAAAAAGTCCGTTTTAAAGTCATGTTCACAAAATTGGAAAAGTAGAACAATGTGCACCGTCTAAATCATTAATATTTAAACCGTTATAATGATAATTAAAAGTTTATTGTATATATGTACAAGTGATCAAATTCCAAACATCAAACAAATTGAAATAATATATTTTAAGCTTGACTTAATTTATCTCAAAAATTGAAATAGTAGAGCTTTTAAAAGGTGGGTTAAATCCATATTTTATTAGAAGAGGCATTTTAATTTCATGAATATATTTTAATTTAAGCTTGACTTAATTCATCTAAAAAATAGGCAATTTTTTTTTAAAAGGTTAATGTACGTTCGAGTATATATAAATGTATGATAGGCTGTTCACATTCATAAGTAGCTTTAATCATACCAAATAATTGAGAGAACCTTGGAATTGTTTTGTGATAATAGGCCCTTTACAAACTTGTGCTTTTTACGGTTATTGTTGTTCGTACCACAGTGAGCATGATATTCATACCGCTTGTACAACTACGCGTTGCGTAGTCGTAGTTATCATTTTTTTTCGTTTTTTATTAAAAAAAAAATTTGAGCACCTTTTTTTTCAACACAATTTTCACACTTTACATCGAAAAACACCGGAATTTTAACCAGATTTACGATTTGAGCGCAAGCGCCAGGAGCCGGCGCTCAAATAAATAAATTTTTTTTTAAAAAAAAAGCGCTTACGCCTACACATGCTAGACGTGTAGCTCAGATTGGTCTTAACGCTACGCGTACGTGATGCGTAGGCATAAATGTGGTACGCATAGCATGGAACGGGTGGTACGAATAGCAATAGAAACAATTTGTGTTTAGTAAATGTACCCCTTGAGAGAAGAATGTGTAGAGTTTGATAATAAATACAAAAGGTTTGGGTATATTTACTTAATTGAAACATTAAAAAGCCTAGTTACTACTATAGTTTTTCAAAAATGTCTAGTTACCAAAATTGCCCATAGTAATATGGGCTTTTTACGGCTCAAAAAAATTATATTTATTTATATACATATTCAGAGCAAAGTTTTCACTGTATTAAAATTAAAAAATTAGTAATGCTTTTAGGAGTATATTTTTGTTGATTTATTTAATTATTAAAATGTATTCTAATTAACTGAAAATCTAACTTTATCTCTGATAAACTAGAAATTTAATTTTATCACTCAAAAATAATAAACTATATTGGGAAGGAGGTATAAATATTAGTACAAAAACTCTCCTCCTCCGCCCTTTACCATTGAGCATGCAAGTTGTATCTAATGATATTCTTTTCAACAAATAGATGGTTTTGCCGAAACGTAACGAAAAATCGCGACAAAATGAAAACGAAAGTCGCAACATAAACTTATCGTAAATTATAAATTTTTCGTAAATTTCAATTAATTTTGGATAAAGACCAACATTCACATATCTTCCACGGTAATTTTCCTTTTTAACTTTGAATTGTAACCCACGAAACAACATTCGCAAACATCTGTGTTAGGTTGTATTTCGATCGATTTTAAAAACAATTGTACTTAAATAACGTAAATGATGTACTTTGATACCTCAAACGAATTGACCAAAATTTAAACCCTAATATTCAATTTGACAATTCAATGAGATTTTGGAGAAATTTCTATCTCATATTTTAAATTTATAATAAAAAGTTATGCTACCACTTTCGTTTCTTAGTATGTTGCGATTTTTATGTCCATTTTCAAAATATAATACCCAAAACACTATCGCCGACCTCTAATATTGAAGATATAATACAGAGGATACAATATTGCAAATTATTTTTTCTTAATATTGGTGGTTCCGTCATTGGTCGATTCCGATATATTAGGATCCGATATATTATTTCACTCTTTAATATAAAAATCTAATTCAAGATTTACCGTATTAAAAATCTAAATTCAAAATCTAATACCAAAAACACAATTCTAAAATCAAAATGCCGAATAAAAGTATAAACACATAATCATCCCGGAAATATAATTTATGTAACATAATAACCCGGAATATAATAAAAAACAATATAACATATTATGGTAGTTAAAACTCAACATATATTTAGACATTCCTTATCACTTATCTTTGAATATTAAAAAAAAAAACTAGATGAATTAGGGTTTGGAGTGAAGTAGTAAATGTTAAGGGCCCGTTTGTTTCCAACTCCGGAAACGGAAACGGAATGGAAACGAAATTAGTCCATATATATATCCTTATTCATGAAATTATATGGAATCATTCCTTGTGATTTAAGGCAAAATGCACTTGATTCCCCACATTTTGTTACCCTATGGGGTATCAAAAGTAATCAAAATCTACTCCAATTACTTCAAATCACAAAGAAATGATTCTAAAAACTTTCATGAACAAGGATATACGTACGAACTAGATTCGTTTCCATTCCGTTTCCGATTCCGCAGTTAAAACCAAACGGACCCTAAATATCAATGTAATTGCATTATTGTCCCAAATCCAGGATTGTGCAGCTGTAATACTGCAGGAGATTGAGTTCGAAGCAATGTTATTAGCACAGAAACCAACCAAATAAGAAAGTCGGTCCAATTAATTTTATTTGCATTAGAAGCAAACTTTGGAAGTTAAATATAAGTACGATACAAGAAAACATATAAGAATAATTTTAATTAAATAATGTAATTAGCAGTGATTTGAATCATTGTCAGAGTTTCATCCATGGGGATTTATTTTTCCTCTTTTTTTAACTGAAGTTGCTTGCTTTGAGTTGGTTGGATACTGAGCTACATGATGAGACACACGTGTATCTCAATATTTTAATTCCAAATTTCAACCCTAATTTAGGGTTTTGTTATACTTATATTTCTAATCTAAATAATAATTAATACTTATTTCGTGAAAAAATGTCGTTTTAGTATTTATATTTACAAGTTTGAGGGTTGTCAAAGTCCGATACAGACGGACCGGTAGAGCGGGATCGTGTGCATTCGAGCGCGCATGCGCATTAGGTCCAAGTTCAGCACATAAATCCGGCGAGGTTCTATCCTAAAACCAATTAACAATTGGAGGAGGAGCCCACCGACCTTATATAATAGGCTCGGAGTGTCCCATCTTTCAATGTGGGACCTTATTATCTTCAACAAGTGTCGTTTTATATTAATAGTTAAATTTATTTTTTTAACTAAATTTTAATACTTTTCTTATTATTAGTGTCAATGACTAAAAGTTTAAAACAATATTGTTTCGTTATTAGAGAAAGTATAAGCTAGTTGATAATTTTTTTATATAATATTTTAAATATAATGTTGTTTTCCCTACATTTAAAGTTGATTGGACCTATTTTATTGGAAGAAGATTCGCCGGACCTGAATCTTTATATTCGGTGTTATAGTCACATATATTCGGCGGTATACTCACATAGATTCGGTGTTTACACGTTCACACGATAAGAGTTGTTTACATATGAGTCGGAAACTATATATATATATATATATATATATATATATATATATAGAATTGATTTATACGTTTATAAATAGTGCATTATTGCAATAATTCACTTACAAAAGAGATGAATTGAGGGCAGATTAAGATTGTTTTATTTAAAAATAATGTTGTCCTATGTGGGGATGGGTTATTTGATTTGTAGCCGGGAAGAGTATCTTACAGCTAGGAGTTTGAAGAGCTTGATCTGGATCAACATTAATCATCCATTAATTAACATACTAACCTTTTAATTAACTCAAAGGGCATTCACTAGTTTAATTATATTTGCATACTTACTATGGCTAATCAATTCCTTAATTACCACTTATTTGTATTTACTACTCCCTCCGTTAGTTTTTAATGGGTGAAATGTGTTCTCGGGCTCCTATTGATTATACGAGCATCAATTAACCTTTTTTTTTTGATACAAAGGTAGGAAGTTGAGATAATGAGTTTCTAAAAACCGTTCTTCCAAAAGAATTCAGACGGATGAATTCTTCAACATCCTTTGGTGATCCTATGTCAGATCTCGTCGGTGTATGGTCATGCGTTACAAGTGCGTCGGCCACACTTTTGATTTCCCTGAAAATATGTTGTGTGTTGCATTGCTCAAAACCAGAAATCATGGTGGATATGTCAGTGATGATCATATTTGATGGGGATATTATTTACACGGTTCAAGATTTCGTTAACGCACCACTCATACGCAATGCGTGACCGTGACGGTCACGCATTGCGTAACCGTTAAAAAAAAAAAAAAAAAATTTT
>BSUD01000101.1:0-31672 GCA_033239045.1 Fagopyrum esculentum | reverse complement strand
AAAAGGAAGAAATAAAAGGCGGAAAAGATAACAGATTTTACAATCTAAGGTTAGCCGCAGGGATGGGTTGGCCCGGCCGCGGCTGTCTGCAGGGGCGGTCATTTTCACCGCGGGGGCGGTAAAGGCCAAAATTGGTTGTTACATTACGCTTGCCCGGGACGGGCCGTCGGGAAGAGCTGACGGATTGGGGAAAAACCTCCCTCTTTCTTCGACAATCACATCTTAAATCGAGGGCTGATGAGAGGGAGAAAGAGTCATACTTTTCCGATCTTCTGATTCTTCAGGCTCCAGCGGTGAAAAATCGTGATCTAGGTTTGAGGGATCCGAGTTCTTTGATTCTAGGGTTTGCATGTTGAGGTTTTGAATTGGGTCGGAGTCTGTGGCGGCAAAGCTAGAGGTTTGGGTAGGTAGATCTTGTTGTTGCTCGAGTTTAGGTTGATTATCATCATTTGAAGGCGAGAGTGCAAACATGAAAGATGAGGAATCAACCTTACAAAATAATGACTTTTGCAATCAATAGAGGTTTAGGATAAGCAAATAAAACTAGACAGTGGAGAAATCCCAATTTGTAAGGTTGTTATTGGAGAATTCCCTAATAGATTAACTCTTCTGATGGATGGATTGATAGTATCAAAATGAATCGATAGTGAGTTTGTTTTTTATTTTGCTTTTTGTTTTTTTTTAATTCCAAATAAATCCAACTCATATGCCACTAAGATGACCACTCAGCCTCTCTACCGAAAATTTTGGCCGTAGTAAAATTTTATGGCACCGTGTTACCATGTATATTGAAGATTGAGATATTTTTATTTTTGTTACAAGTTTGTGGCATCGTGTTATCACCCCTTTTAATTGTGGTATTTTAATTAATTTTACCATATAAGTATATACGGTTTGATTTTATATCATAGATGAATGATAAACCGATTCACTTATGGCTGTGTTGAAGATATCACTTCATTGTCACGAATCACTTATTTATAACGTAACACTTTTCAAACCGACACTGGAGGGAAAAAGAGATGAAAAAGAAGGAAAAAAAATGAATATGGAAAAGAATTCCATGTATGAAACGTTATCATCTAACAGCGGACGACAAGTTTTGAACGAGGGAATGAAGGATAACGACCTCCTGCCGTCCACAAACAAACCATCAAAAACCCACACTTTCGCTTTTACCCACGGAAAACGTTATAAACAAAAGACCAAACTTTGTGTAATAGGATACCAAGAAGGATAGAGTTATTTTAGAATATAAAAAGTGGTGCTTTAAAAATAAATTAAAGGGAAAACAAAAAATTACATGAAAAGACCATACTGTGCGGAATTTCTGATCCGAAAGCCCTACTCACATTAGAGCTGCACAGCTTTGGACCGGACCGAAAAATCGGATTGGATCGGATCAGAAGTTACGATCCGGTGTAGTCCTGGACCGTTAATTTACATTTTAATTTTTTTGAATAAGAACGGTATCCGGTCCGGTTGGACCGGACCGGATTTAATCTATACAAATTTTTTTTTATTTTTGTAAAGAATAATAAAATGGACCGGACCAAACCGTATTGGGCCGGACCGTTACGGTCTGGCCTATAGACCGTTTCACACTAACAGTGAAACGATCTGATTCGAAAATTTACGGTCTGATCCGGACAGTTTGAACAACCTTACTCACCAGCGAAACAAAGTCCGAGCCTTTTAACGTAAGAGGGTCGGTCAGAATTAATCCGTTTAGAGGGATATGCTTTTCTCTCAAAATATATATTTATATATATATATATATATATATATATATATATATATATATATATATATATATTGGTAAAGTATATATATATATATGTGTGTGCTAAATTATATTTCCTTTTTCCTCTTTTAGTGCAAAAGCTTTCCCACGCGGGAAGCACTTATGACCAGCACAGCTTTGAGAGTGGGGCGTCTCTCAGCGTGGAGAATTGGGACCCACAATCATATTTATATTTTTCTAATTTTCCCAAACATGAATAAGTTTTGACTGCAATTGAATTCTACAAAGTAAGCAAACAAACCCTGAGTGGAATTTGTGGCTAAAAGTTGATTTCATCCTAATCAGTGATTAAAGATAGATCAAAGTGGGTTACATAATGTCACTGTTAACTTGGACGTCAAAATAGTTTGTCTTCTGTTTGGTTGACATGAAAATAGAATGAAAGTATGTGCAGATGCAACCCCCCAATCTCCATTGATGTTCATCCCTTTCCACCAAGCATGGGCTTACATTTTTACAAACACTCACTCATGGATTTAACTGCACCCAAACCAAAAGTTGTAACCTTGTTTCATGACAATATCACTACCAATGGACCATCTATTTCACTTCACCCATCCTTTCTTGTTCTTCACTTTCCACACATGTCAATTCTTGTTCTTTCTCTACTGTCCTTATCTCACTGTAATTTCTTACCCAACACCTATGACCTTATGAAGTTTTACCCCAAAATATATCTAATTGACACTCATATTGAACTCCTATACGACGCCGTCCAGTGGGTCAAAAGACCGAAAAATATCGACCCAGAAGGTCTTCAAGTAAAAGGAGACAGATAGATAGTCTGAGGAACCGTGTACTCATATATTTTTTTTTATCATTGAACTAACTGCAAAATTATACCCCTCAGAGTATACACATAACCCAAAGAATCAATATGGTGTGATGATGATCATCATAAGCTGTGCAGTGCAGTACCTCTTAAATTTGTTTAGAATATCCTATGAAACCTATAATACTCCACTAGTCATGTGAAGAAACTGTTGTTTAATAGCCCTCTCTCTCATACCCATTTGACTGCTTTTTACAGTCTTGTAATGGGTAAATAATAGTAAACAGCTGTGTCAGTAATCAATTTCTTTTAAAACAAGCCTGCTGGCCCATCATAATAAAGAGGTAGTAGAGAAAGGGGGTGAGGACTATAAAATGGCAGAATAGCCTAAAAAATTCTTCATCTCTTCATACTTTAACATTCTCGTTGTAGTGATCAAGAAACAGAAAGAGGGTTTGAGATGGGTAATTGTCAAGCAGTGGATACAGCAACACTTGTGATCCAACATCCCTCTGGAAAGGTTGAAAAATTGTTTAGGTCAGTCACAGCAGCTGAGATCATGAAGATGAATCAAGGTCACTATGTTGCTCTTCTTATCACTACCACTCTCTATCATCCTTCAAATCCCAAATCAGACAGTACCCACAACAGCAAAAGCAGTAACAGCAAAAGTGATGAAAGCAAGAGCAACAACAGTTCTCTTAGAGTCACCAGGGTGAAATTGCTCAGGCCAACTGATACTTTGGCACTTGGCCATGTTTATAGGCTAATTAGCAATCAAGGTAATGTGGATTCTCTGTTTTATTCACTTAATTTGCTTCTAAGATTGTTTTTTTTTTCTTCTTGTAAAGCTGATTTTGGGTTTCTCTTTGTTTTTAATAGAAGTTATGAAGGGCTTGGTGGCAAAGAAGCAGGCTAAGCTGAAGAAAAATGGGATTGAATTAGCAGATAAGGCAGATGCTGTTAAGGATCTTGAGAAAGCAGTCAAAAGATACCAGCTTGACAAGAATCTTGAGGTAACTCTCATCACTTTCCCATCAAAGATTTCTGAAAGATTTCAATGATTCATTAAGATCTAAGTCAAAAAAAAAGTAAGATTTGCAATTTTAACCTAATCACCTTTATAATTTGCAGGTGACTAAACATGAAAGACAAAGATCAAGGAGTAATGGAGCAACAACAGGAAGCATAGCAAAACCAAAAATATGGCAGCCCTCTTTGAATAGCATATCTGAGGCTGGAAGTTAATATTAACATCAAGATTCATCTTCTTGTTTTTTTTATGTCATAAAAAGATTTGAGTTTTTCCTGCCATGAGCAAGTTATCCTCCTGAAGAAATGATCTTGAACTTAGGGTTAAAGATAGATAGAGGCAAGATTGGAAGAGCCAAGAACATATGGTTGAAATCTGCCTTTAATCTAAGGATCTGGGTGGTACCAACAAATTGTATAGAAT
The DNA here is from genome assembly GCA_033239045.1 of Fagopyrum esculentum. Lineage (NCBI taxonomy): Eukaryota > Viridiplantae > Streptophyta > Magnoliopsida > Caryophyllales > Polygonaceae > Fagopyrum > Fagopyrum esculentum. The sequence continues at coordinate 27,640 of BSUD01000101.1, read as the reverse complement.
CTGATTTCTCCATAAGGCTGTTTTACATCATGGTACTAGGCAGACACAAGCTCTACTACCATGGCGTTTTTTAAATGGATATAATAAATGAGAAATCACAAGGGAAATTATATTTACAATATGTCTGTGTCTTTGTGATGAAGAATATATACCTTGTTAGTCCAATTATTTGTCATGTTTGTGGGTAGTCTGGCAATGATAACATCTAACATGGAACATAAGAACATGTTTTTATCAAACTATTGCCATTAGGAAGGATGAGTGTATGAACAACTGTCAGAAATTAACTTTAACAACTGAATTAAGAGTTGAAACTCTTGTTTAAGAAAGAGATGGATGACTATTGGCTACATGAGAGAGTTGAAAGATATGAACTTTAACATAAAAATGATCCTGAAGCATCAAGTTCAATGATGTAATAGTGCAAGTTCATCATTGAAGCTGAGCAACATGGATTTTACAGGACTGAAATTTGAAAATGATAATTCTTATAGTAAAGAGTAGTTTAGTTGTGAAATAATTCAGAGACAATACAACGCAGCTATATAGACAAAAAGATAAAGAAAAAAGAGAAGCACAACCAGCTCATGGGAGCACTTTATAAGCATGAATGGTAGGTGCATCATAATTTATAAACTGTGTCTTTAAAACAGGAGATTAAGCATGTGGGCCACTAATGACACAATATTATAAAAGAGGGCCATATCTCCATCATTTGATAGAATATGTCCCAATACAGACAAATATGAATCGTACAAAGTAATCAAAAATAGTTCGAGGATGATGAGCTGACTTGAATTGCAATCATTAGAGGTACAAGCAGGCTATTGAATTGGAGTTGTTGAGCATGCAAAGCAAATGTAATCATCTATGCGAATCTTTGCTTCTTTTTCATCACCAAAGCTGAGTCTTTTTGAATTGCCTTTCGATTAAGGGATTTCATTCTCATCTATCAAAATCTCCGGGTGACTTTCTGATATTATGCCTTTTCTTAGGGTTCGGCCCGGGTGCCAAGCCCATGGGCTTCTCTTAGCAACCCGGCAGGCCCACCTGGATGAGCTCTATTCTGCTAAAATTCACTTCAACTACATCCACATCTTCACTTGGTTCATCTAGATATAATCTATCAAAATCTTCAATCAAAGATGATCCAACCTGTTGAAATAACGTGATTCCTGAACACGGGCAACCCGGAAATCGGCTACTGATGTCAATCAGTTTCAAAAAATGAGCATATGCTTCATTTTAGTTTATGATCCAGTATAGTTAGCAAGGCAACAGTCATGTTAAGGGCATTGACAGCATACATACTTCAAAAATAAACATGAACGTGGTTATTTATATGGTTTGGAACTGTGAGAATGAATACATGGTTAGTTCTACTCAACCTCAACTTTAGGCAACAAATGAAGAAAATTTACCCCAAAAACCATAAACAAATGAAATCATCAACACAGAAACTTTTCTGTCTAAAAACTCTTCCTAGATAAGTCTTCAAAAAAAAAAAAGTCTTTCTCTTGATCAAAACAGCTTCAATCCGACTGCCCACAACGCCAAAATTGGAGCCACAATTACTCGAAGAAGAACCTGAAAAAATTTCAGTTGCAATAGATCAGGAAAAAGCATAAAAGAAAGCATATATGAAGAATAGTATATGATTATGTATCTTACAATTGAAACCACATGAGTTCCTGAGCCTTTCTGTGGCGGTGGAACCGGAGACGGAGAAGGTGACAGTACTGGATAGTGTATGGGTTGGTTAAAGGTGTGTGCGAGTAACCATCTAGACAAGTGTCGATATGCCTCTTGAGTAGGATGAGTTCCATCCCAACTCATTCGCTTTGCAGGGTCTGTGCAAAGTTGAACTTCATTTGAAGATCCACATTCAAGGGTTGTGTTACCACAACAAGGCTCGAATATCTTATCCTTGTCAAATCCTAAACACACAGAATCAAAGCTCTTAATCATGATTAGATGTCTACAGAACAAAGACATTAAAGTCTAAAATTTGTTAAAACTTACCAAGAGAAGCAGCATTCTTAAGAACCCATGAGGCGCCGGTGTAGTAATCTCCATAGTAGATATTTACATTTGGATTCTCATTTTGCAGCTTTTTTATAGCTTGTTTAAGTTGTTTGTTGTGATACTTTGAAAACTCGTTCAATGATTTCACACATCCAATTTTGTCGTACTTTGTTTTGTTGTTTGATCCAAAGGCAGTCAGGAAGATCGGAAGACAACCGATTGGGAAGTTTCCGGGCACGACGACATGGATAGCACCACGACTAATCACTTCCTGTAGTTCATTCATACACAATCAGATTCAAATCAAACTAAATATGATCATAAGTTGAAATATAATTTACCTTAACAGCGTCTGTTATGGCTTGAATGACATCAGGCACTATTTTCATGACTTCTTGGATAGATTCGTCGTCAATGAGAGCGTAATTGTAGTCATTGCCGCCGATTTCCCCCATCATGAACAAAGATCTTTGAAACTTTTTCTTACAATCTATACATACATTTGATGACGTATGAATATCATGTCATATAGGTACAAGTAAACGATTGATCATGCTTGTTGAGTTATAGTTACCAGATGGAGAAGGGCAGATGGACTCGAGGTGGGTTTCGAACCATCGGAGTTGGACCGGGAGAGAACTTCTAGGCGCAATCGGGTTTCTAGAATTGTTGAGAGCGGTGGCTCCGGCGACAGCAAAATTCACTCCGTGAGTGAAATCGGCGTCATGGTTCAAGTAGGGATTGAGAAATGGCAGCTTGAATGCGATTGCTGCGTACATTACCAAATATCAAACAATTGAAAAAACCTCGTACAAAAGATTCAAGCTTTATCAAATTTCACTTGGTAAAATAGTTGTTTTCTGAAAATCAAGAAGATTGAAGCAGATGTCAGAACAGAAAACTCACTGAAATAATCGATCATAAGAAGACCATTAGAGCAGCGACCAGTAGGTTTGCCAAAGTAGGTTTCTCCATAAGGGCTTTGCGCGCATAACTGAAAGGGAATTTCCCTCATAAGATTGCCGGCATCGGAGATGGAGTCACCGAATTGATAAATTGAATCAAACTGTAACTTTGAGAGGATATTTGTGGACGGTTCACCAATGGAGGAAGAGGAATTGCAGAGAAGGAGAATAATCAAGGAGAACACCAAGGGTTCATAAGACCGATAGCGGGTAGCCATTGGAGGAGAAGGAATGAGTACGAGAAGAGGTGAAAGCAAGCCGCGAGCCGAGAAGAAGAAGAGCGTGAAAATGGGAGGTGATGTAACCGCCATTTAGAAGATCAGCTTTCCAAATCTCAATTTATTATTAATCAATATTATTACGTTAGATTCTCAAAACGTAACCGCCATTTATCTTAATTGTAGCTTAAATTTTCGATGGTCAATGGTCATTAATTCAAAAGTTTTAACAAGTCCTTATTGCCACATCACCCTTAAAAAAGCACATTTGTCGATCATCTTCTTATTGCTCCTTCATTCTTTTTTAATATCTTTTTCGATATAAGATTCAATTACCGCATAAGCAAAGGTTAATCGAAAGACCGGAAGAAATTGGCGAGTTAAGCACTATTAGAATAGCACTGCATAATGTAGGTACAACAAGACTCAAATTTGGGAAGGTGAAAGACGATAATTTTGGGAAGAGACTCCCATCAAATAAAAATGAATGAGTCGGTTAAGTAGGTACCTTATGTAATTTTTTTATTTTTTTTTATGAGAAGGTACTTTAGGTATCTATGTGCATAAAGTAAATATCTTTTGTTTTCTAATTAATAAAGTAGGCACCCTAATTTACGTGAAAAATATCAAATTGAAAATAATAAATGATATTACCAATAAGTGAAATAAGGAAAGAGATACTAACAACTCCTAAAATATCTCCATAATTAATTACGGTCATTTAGCAATATCCATCATTTGTTATTATATTCTCCATTGCTCAGCGTAAAAGAACTCGGATCTTTAGTTTGAGAGCATTAATGGAGGGTTGTCGTTATGAATACATATTTTTTGTGACTTTTTACATAAGTGTTACAATTATGTAGTAAACGCGTGTATTCCTTGCGGATGACATATCTCAGAATTTAGAATATGTATGTCCAATGCATTTTATGTACCTGATATTTGTGTTTTATGTATTAACATTGTGTAATTGAAATTGTGTACGGACATTGTGTAATTGAAATTATGTATTAAAATCGTGTATCGTCAAAAAAATCTTAAAATTTCCATATTTTTGGTCATATCCACTCAATTTTATCTTTGTTTTTTAATTACAAAAATAGGATGCCTAGTTAGTCTACAAATTACAAAATGTGCCTTATTTCACCAATATTCTCAATAGAAATTATCATTTACACCAACACGACTGCAATTCATACACGACTCTAAACATACACCGAAATCGGTAAAAAAATAAAAACATGAACATGCCAAGTTCCATCTCGATCTTATTCAAAAGGAGTTCTCGCTCAAATTTGTTCACAGCTTCAGAGATTAGTTCAAATAAGGAGAATCATTTTAAGTATTCAAGTTTATAGGTTAAAAGTTTTATTCGAATCAGATTTCATATACCAAAACATGTTCGGAATTTGTTACTCTTGGGCGAGATAAATTGTGTTCGTATAGAGTTACGTGGGGAAGAAGGCCCAACATTTTATTTAACGCCAAGAACCGCATTGGTTATTAGGACAGTTGGTCATGACAAATTCTCCCAAACCAAAAATCCACCGCACCTTAGTTCATGAAAAATTGGTAGAGTGGAGCTTTGAGTTCACAGTAAAATAGATTAGAGATTTTTTTGGATCAAACGTGGAATCTTAGTTAATTTGAAAACCTTGCTTTTATCCATGTTTGGGGTTCCATTCGTTTATTCAAAACAATATAGGTAAGATATACGACTAAAGAGATCCTATACTTTTTGCTCTTGTTCATGTTGTTTCTCCAGATTGACCGAGTAAATGATTTTCGATTCGAGTTTGTTTGGGGTAAAATAATATATTAGGTCAAAAGAAAGGTTTAACCTTTCAATTGTTTATATAACTAAGTTTTGAGGGAAATTTCAAAAAGACCGAAGATTTCCTATTGCTCCTTATGAACACACTCAGGGTCTATTTATTTGTAGTTTAATCGTCTTTCATTTAGTTTATAAACTCAAGGTTTAAAATTTTGTAGGCGTTTACTTAGGAATGAATTTATTTCTTTACGAATTTATTTGGGTTTATAAACCACTTAAAAATAAATATCTCAAACCAATGCTATTTTTATTGGCAAATTTTGATATACTAGGCTTTTTTAAGAAATTATAAAACAAACTATACCCCTATTTTTTTAACTGTTTAATGAACTTAATTTACCTAATTAATTAACCTTATTCATTTACCCAAACTCAACTCCGTTCCGTTCATTCAATCACTTAACTACCAGAGAAACCATATTTCGCCCTTCCCTCGCCTCGCATTCCCTTCGCCCGTTCGACTCCTCACCTTCATCAATCTGTGATTCATCATCTCTCTCGTAATCTCCATATTCTTCATCTCTGATTCAGTATTCGTCACTTTCCGGCCATCTCCTCACTTGTTCTTTGTTTTTCGTCTTTGTTTTTACCCCAAACACTCCAAAATCGATTCGAATTTTGTAAACCCTAAGAAATTGAAAATGTCGACTCGATCAAAGGTTGCTGCCAACAAATCTTCTTGTGATGCTCCTACCTTCAACCTTCTGACTCCTACGCCTCCTTTACCTGTTGAAGATGCCACACCAAACAAAGGCGATGATTCTGCTGTCTCTCATGATGAATCATGCCTTCAGATTGTAGTATCTGGTGGTCCTCAACCAGTCGATATACCTATGGTTAGTATTGCTTTGATACTCTTTCAGGTTTTATGGTATTATAGTTTTTGGTGATTGTTCATATTAGGTTTTGTAAGTTTAATCATCGTTTCTGGTATCTGTTTTGATATGGTTTGTTCTATGTTTGGTTCGTCTTTATATTTGCATCACTTTTCTGGTATGTTTGTATGTTATTACATTTTCTGGTATGTTATTGGTTTCAAGTTTTCTAGTCTTTCCTTTAGTTTATGTTTCTGGTAAGTGTTTATTAGAAGTTCTGGTATGTTATTCTGGTAATTTTAAGTTTCTGGTAAGTTTCTGTGATTTGTTCATATCATGTTTAATGTTTTCTGATATTCGAAGTTCTGGTATGTTATTCTGGTATGTTATTTGTTTCTGGTATTAGATGTTTTAGTTAGGGTTTCTGGTATTTGTTTTATTTATTAATGTTTTCTTGTATTTGTTCATATGAGATTTTTATATTACTTTCTGGTATTTCATGTTGATTTATATATTGACATTATTTTCTGGTATATTTACACAGGCTGCTGAGGAAAGCGTTAGTTATGGACATGAAGAGTCCAATGTAAGTTGAATGGCTGATATGAGTTTCTGGTTTGTTCTTGACTGTTTTTCTTGTATTAACAATCTTATTTCCTTTACTAGTTAATGTACAGATTTGATGAAAACCCACAATACGAGGCAACACGTATAACTGTCTTGTCTCGTGTCAACATGGTTAAATTTTTACTTGAAGGGTTGGATGCCAATGGGCAAGAAATGTTCAAAAACTCTATTTTTTCATCTGTCATCTCCCTCTGTACCAATCTCAAACCTTCAAACCAATTAATACACTTCATGCTTCTGCATGAGGTTCAAACTGAACGCAAACACTCAATGTGGTTTGCAATCAACAAAACCTTGCTTAGGTATATATTAACTATACACCTAACCTTTTCAGTTCAGCTTGTTACCTCTATTTTACTTTCTATTGTTAATGTGTTTCTATCTTTTTTTGTTGTGTATTTTTGTTCATAAGGTTTGGCTTAAGCGAGTTTTCAGAAATTACCGGCCTTGAGTGTCGGTTCCATGTTTACAACGAAGAAGAAAATGTCGACATGAAGGAGTTGTTCGGCATGCCCAAGTGCAAATTGGATCAATTGGAGGAAAAATATTCAAAGCTGAAAAAAATGATGAAAGGAAATTCAAGATGGCTTTGTTGCTGTTTATTGAATTTGTTTTGCTTGGTAATGACAAGAAGAAGTTCGTCTCCAATCTTCCTCTATCGCTTCTGAAGGACATGGATGCCTTTAATTCTTATTCATGGGGGCGCCTTGTCTTTAATAAGACACTTGACAACCTGAGGGATTGTGAGCCAACAAAGTATAGGGCATCCGGAAATTACTGCCTTTCTGGTTTCCCTTTGGCATTCCAGGTATGCTTCTGGTTTTCCATTTATGTGCCTCTGGTATGTTTATATTTGTTATTTTTGTTATGGTTTACGTCTCTGGTATGCTTGTTATTCATTCATTTTCCTCTGGTATAAGTAATTAGTTACCAGAAATGATACTTTTGTGATTTTATGGTATGCTTTATTGTATTAGCATTTCTGGTTTTTGTTTCTGGTTTTTGATTCTTGTATTTTGTTTTAATGTATTAGATTCTGGTATGATTGTGTATGTTGTATAATTGAGTTCTGTAAAGTATTGTTTTGTTTCTGGTATGTTCTGAATTTTATACTTTTTGGTATGAGTTTACTTGCTTTCTGGTATGAGCAATTAGCTACCAGAAATATTAAGTTTGTGATTTATGGTATGCTTTATTTCAATAGCATTTCTAGTATATCTTTCTAGTTTGTGTTTTATAATTGAGTTTACTTGATTTCTGGTTTTCTGATATGTATTTGTGGTTTCATTTTCTGGTATGATATTATTTTATTAGTATTATATTATTTATTGGTTTGAGTTTCTGGGATGGTTTATTCATTTGTTTTCCTTTCTATATTATGCAGGTTTTCATCCTTGACTCTCTCCCCACACTGGCATCTTTGTTTGCCACATGTGTTAATGAAGAAGCAACCCCACTTTGTCTTAAGTGGGTTTCATCAACAAAGGGGAAGATGAAATGCAGCTTCTAGACAATAAAGGATACAGCGTCATCGGTGGCTCAAGATGACATCAAAACTATCCCCCTCAACCTAGAAGACCCAGAAACCGAGGATGACTGCAAATGGTGTGGGGATGAAGTTTTGGACCCAGCTGGCTATCTTTGTCATCTTTTCAAAGTAGGGTTCCACGATGTACGTGTATCCAGGCCTGGAGGGCATAATGTCAAGGCTATCAAGGAAGTCCCAAAGAAGGAGGAATCCGAGAGTGATGACTTTGCTACTCCTCCTCCTCCTCCTCCTCGTCGTCATATTTTGAGGTTGCCAAGACCACAAAAGGTTGTTAAGAAAGAAGATGTCCCAAAGAAAAGGAAAATTGAAGAGGGAAGTAAAAGGTATCTCAATACATTTCATATTCAATCTATATTTTAATAATGTTGCATTAGTTTTTGTTATACTAGTTTCTTTAGTTTTATTGTATGACTGCTTTTTTGCTTTCTGGTCTGTGCCTGTTAGTTTCTGGTATGCTTATAATATCACTTCTGGTATTAGTTTCTGTTTTATTTTTCTGGTATACATGCTTTGTTACTTTCTGGTATATGTCTTTTTGTTTCTGGTTTTTGTTTTATGTTAATTCTGGTATACTTTTTTCCTTACATTCTTGTATTAGATTTAATATGTTTTCTGGTATGATATTTTTAATCTTTGTTTCCTGTGTACATTGTTATGTTTTATTTGGTTTTTGTTTCTGGTATGTTATTGATTTACTTAATAATGTTTGTTTTTCTTAATGTAGGTGTAACGGTCAAAAATCGAAGATGGCCTAATCGGGAATATTAAGGAATTAAACGGGTTTAAGGGAATTAAACCGTTTTAACAAGAGATACCTCTCGAGGAAAACCGCTCCTAGATGATATTATCCCCCAGTGTTATTTGGAGCATTTGGGAGCTTCAATTAATAAAAATGCCGTTGAGAGAAATGATCAGGACATCGGACATGTCCTAGATATGAAATAACATGGAAAGACAAAATGGCCAAAAGAGTCACTATTTTGTTTCTTAGAGGCTAAGAAAGACGGGTTAGGAATACGTGTTTTTCGAGACAATTGCGGAATAACTATCCACATAGTATTCCGGATTTATTATTCCAATTCCGAGAAGTTTGGAGAAAGGGCTCAAACCACCTTCGGATCGGTAAAAGAATAATTATCGGCTTTGCTAAAGGATAATGCTAGAGGATAATCATCAACTTTGCTAAAGGATAATGCTAGAGGATAATTATCAACTTTGCTAAAGGATAATGCTAGAGGATAATCATCAACTTTGCTAAAGGATAATGCTAGAGGATAATCATCAACTTTGTTAAAGGATAATGCTAAAGGATAATTATCGACTTTGCTAAAGGATAATGCTACAGGATAATTATCAATTATGATAAAGGATAAAGCTAAAGGATAATTATCGACTTCTCTATAAATAGCGGAAATTCATTCATTTTCTTTCACATTTCCTCGTAAAAGCTCTGATTTCTCTCAAGCTTCAAATTCAGATCTTCTCTTCGTTTGTAATCCGATTTCAAATCCGTTTGAGTTTTCGGATTCCTTTCTTCGTCCTCTTCATGTTGGTACCGAGTTTCCGCTTTTCCGACAAAGCTAGGGCCAGGTCGAGCATATCCTTCCTTGTCCCATTCCGTCGCTCAGATTTCGGTGAATTTGATGATGTCCGAGCGTAGCCTGCGTCGTTGTGATTCCGAATCTTCTTTCGGATCGTCAATCGGGTTAGTAACGAATAAGTTATGAATTTATTCGTTTTCCGTATTGCGATTTGACATAAATTGACCTTAGTCTTGTCAAAATGGATAATTGGAAATTCCATTATACTCGTTACATTATTCTGGTAATTATGGGCTGTTGTTTGATGAGATTTGATGACAGGTGGGTTCAGAAATTGCATGCGGGCAAAACGTTATTCTGGCAAAATTTAATTAATTAATTGAAGGTTAATTAATTAAATAGGGATTATAGAGGAGGATATAAGTTAATTAAATTCAAAGGAATGAATTTAACTGGTGTTTGAATCGAGAAGTTTAATACGAGGAATATAATATTCTCAACAGGTGTTGTTGAAGGTTTTGGTCTAACTATAGCTTAGTTCTTTGTGAGCGTATCCAAGCACGATAAAGGAGAATAGTCCAAGTGGGAAACGGACTCAATAGTTGGTTTGCGAGGTTTTATTGTTCTTACCTGCGAGGTAAGTGTATATGAATTACACTTGCTTAATATATGTTATGTATTTAATATGCTATGATTTTATGCATGCTTGAGTGTATATATATATGTTTGTTATGATTGTATGCATGCTTATATGTATATGAGTGGAATGATGATGATGACTTGATATGATTTATGAATGCATGCATGAGATACATGAGACGATAATGGAAAGAATATGATGAAAGAATATGATAAAAGCATGAAACTGAGTTATGATATGGAAGTGATAATATAGGATGATAATTGATTAATTAGCCCAACTGGGTCCCGCACGGGTTTCCGGGGGACGAGGTCGCTACTTGATCTACAGGGGGCCTCAGAGGTCGCTACCTGATCTACAGGGGGCCTCGAGATAAGAAAAACAGCCAGGGGTCGCTACCTGATCTACATGGGGCCTCAAGATAAGAAAAATAGCCCAAGATCGCGACCTGATCTACAGGGGGTCTTAGGACAAGATGGCCGAGGTCGCTACCTGATCTACAGGGGGCCTATGACGCTATCGGGTTGGCCCACCTAAAGAGAAAAGAAATACGAAAGCACATGAAAAAATATATCGTACGATCAGTTGGGGCTAGTTAGTTAATTATCACTTATGCATCGATGCGATCGAGTCTAGCATGTTATATGTTATGTTATGATTATTTTCTTTTATGTATATTTATATGTGATGTGTGATAACATGCTTGAATGTTTATGTGAAATGTGATATGAATGGTTGTGGAATTATATGTGAATGTGGATATGTATGTGTGCTTTGAAATGTGAGGAAGGGTATAGAGTGTCCTTTGGGGACGGGATATTAGATACTTATATATATTGGGGAGCGTGATTTGTATACCCTTACTGAGCTTGTGGCTCATTGTTGTTATATCCACATTTTTTTCCAGCTACTCAGACTCAGCCTAATCAAGGCAAGGACGTCGGACCCAACACCTGGATTTGAGATCATATCAGGTGGGCTGTTATGGGATGCTACCGCCTAGGATGTTTTGCATGGGTTTTAAACAGTTGTGTTTTGGTTAAACGGAGTTTTATGACGTATGTTAGTATGTGTATATGTTGTGAATATGGTTGTAAGATAAAGTTTTAAAAATTTATGGTTTCCGTTTTTTTCGCTTATTGTTTTAAACAGGGTTAATTAACTGATAATCAACTAGAAATGAAATAGGTGTCACAGTAGGGCTGCGTCTAAGAAGCCTAAGAGAGAACAGATTGTAGAGGAAGTATCATGGTAAACTGAAGTTGAATATGTATTTATATTATCATACCAGAATACTTAATATTTACAAAATTTGTTCTATTGTTTTAGCCCTGAAGAAGACATGCTGGCAGTGGCTACACCTCCAGTTGTTGTTGTTGCACCTTCTAGCACTGTTGGGATTGTTGTTGCTCCAAAAATGGATAGCATTGTCCCTACAGATGCTTTGGTTGCACCACCTCTGCCTGATCCCACCACCTCCAATTCTGAAGCTGTGGTTGAACCACCTGTCCCTGATCCGACCTCTTCCAACACAGAAGCTGTGGTTGCACCACCTGTATCTGATCCCACAACCTCCACTATTTCTACCACAAAAATGTAGTTGATATTTTACATACCATAATTTATTAGTTTCAAATGCTTATTTGATATCGCATTTTTAATCTTTTATTATGTTAATGTATAGTGTGCCTGATTGGGTTGAAGACTTAAAGAAACAACTACAAGCCCAAAATCAATTGCTTTCTGAGTTGGTCAAGAAGGTTGAGCAACAAGATGCCACTATCAATCAAGTTGTTATGAGGCAGAAGGCACAAACGATGGCACAACACAGAATAGAAAGTCAATGTTTCAGGATCGTCACTAATGTTCAAAGGATGGCCGGTTCTTCTAAAGGTACCAAAGTCTCTAAAAAGCCGGCCTCCCAACCTCCAGCTGATGCTCCTAAGTTAGAAGTTCTTGGGGTTTTTTCAAGTTCTGAAGAGACGGTATCTACAGAAAAGCCAATGCCCCAGCCTCAGTCCCAGCCTGAGCCCCAGCCCAAGGAGGAAGCTGAAGTTGATCAGCCAAAGGAAGAAGCTGTGGAAGAGGTATAATACACTACTATTCTTCATGTGTGTTGTTTCTGTGCATATTTATTACTGTTTGTGTTATGTTGTCGTTCTGGTACAGAAACCACTACCAGAGGTAGATGTGAAAGGGAAAGGGAAAGTTAAAACCAGAGGACCGAGGAGAATGGGTTTACGTGAAAAGAAACCCAGCGACCTTGTTGTATTACCTTATGTTGTCCCAGTAAAAATCCCCAAGCCACCTAAGCATAATTTCTTGAGTAAGAAGGATAGAGATGCTTTTTATACTTGGTACCTTAACCCGAAGACTAAAAAAGAATTTATTACTGGATTTCAACATTCGGCAAATAAAGAACACTTCAAGCTCTTACTCCAAAAAACTGGCTGGTTGTGGGATTGTGTAAGTTAACACTAACCTTACTTTTGTTTAAGTTAATAATTTCTGGTATTATGTTTTCTGGTATGACTTTCTGAAACTAGCTACTGATGTGTTTCTGGTAAGATGTTGTTTGTACATTTTGTTTTTACAATTTATGGTATGCTGTGTTGTACTGCTTTCTGGTATTAGCTACTTGTATAAGAGTCTGGTATGATTGTATTTTTGCTTCTTTTTCCTGGTATTATGTATTTCATTAGTTTTATGGTATGTAATTCTTTCATTTTGCCATAAACTATCATTTGACTTCCTTAGATGATTTATTACTTGAGCCTTCTGGTATTTGTTTATTTTTTGTGTTTCTGGTATGATGTGTTTTCATGTATTTGTATCTTGCCTGATGGTTATCATGTCTTGAATTCTGGTATGAACTTTTTATGTTTTTCTGGTATTATTCTCATATTTGCTCTGGTATTGAATTATTAGTTTTTTTCCCTACTTTACAGCAACTGGATGAAATGATTACCTACCTCCGAAAAGCTGTAATTGAGTATCCAGATGTTTATGGCCGTATTACCATTGTTCCTATACCCTTCGTCGACTACTTCAACGATGTGCGTTATAAACAATTACTAGAGTTGAAAGAAACAGGGACTTTTAATTACGGCGAAGAAATTGCATGTTATGTACTTGGACTTGATCCTCCCTTTTTTAGCAAGAGCTTCTTTGATGTCGATACAATATACACTGCCATCAACACCTGTGGTAAACACTGGATAGCACTACAGATTGATTTACTTAAATGGTGTGTTGTTGTATATGACTCAATTGTGGACTGTATGTCTAATGGGGACTTGAAAGCTTTGCTCACCCCATTCCTTGTTATGTTTCCTTGTATTCTGAAAATTAATGGAGAATTTGGGAGGTTTGGGGACAATCTTGATAAGCCATTGGATTATGTTCGAAAGACAGCCAAAGAAGTTCCACAGAACAATCCAAGGTGATTTTTACAATACTAGTCATATGGTTCTGGTATGTTCATTAGTATGATGTTTTGGAAAAAAACTTATATAATCTGTTGTCTACAATTGCAGTGGAAGCTGTGGTGTATTCACAATCAAGCACATTCAGTATTTGTCGTCTGGACGAACTGATTTGTCAAACATATGTCAAGAATGGGTTCCAGCTTTCAGGGAACAATTCTGTTCTATTTTGTACCATAGGGAGTGGGTGAAACCCCACGAGTCCCTTTGAAACTTAATCTGTCCAAAATGATGTATTTGACTCTTGCTAAACTTGTACTTTGGTATTGACTAACTCTGTTGTAATATATTAACTCTTTTGTAATATAATTTACCAGAAGTTTTTATGTTGCTATTTACCAGAAGTGTTTATGTTAATATAGTTTCTTTACCAGAAGTGTTTATGTTGCTATTTTGGATTCTGGTATTTCATTTAAGTCCCTCTAGTATGATTATATCTGGTATTTCTTTGTTATTTTTTATGCTTCTGGTATGATTGTTTTTCACATATGTGCCTCTGGTATGAGTAATTGTTTACCAGAAACGTTTATTTTGTGATTTTCTGGTATGATATATTGCTTTTGTATTTCTGGTATGTGTTTCTGGTATGTGTTTCTTGTAGTTTGTTTCATATATTTGATTCTGGTATGATTATTTGTTTACCAGAAACATTCAATTTGTGATTTTCTTTCCTATGCTTTCTGGTATTCATGTAAATAGCCTAATGGTATACTTTTATTTAATTCTGGTATGAGTTTTTTTATTTAGTTTTTGTTATTACCTATTGTTTTGATTCTGGTAAGTGGACATTTACACATAAAACAAACATATAGTTATATAGTAACTGTTTTCTACATATCTGATAATGACAAATAAGCAAAATTAGTATTTCTGGTATGTGTCTTCATTCTTTCTCCATTGGTTCATTTCGACAAGTTTTTTTGTTATGGCCTATCCTGCCACAGCAGCTGCATTTCTTCTTCTTGCTTCCTTCCATTGATCCCCGTATCCTAGCTTTAGGCAATCTTCTTGTTCTCTTCCTCTTTATTGGAGGGTTGCATTCAATAGATGTAATGCAACTTGGAATCTCACAATGCTCATGATCTACAATTGGGTATATTGTCTCCTCATATGCAGTGTTCCAATATTCAGTGCTGTAATATTTACTTACCAGAGAAGCCGGATTCATTTTCACCATCTTTGTTGCAGCTATTGCATGAACACATGGTATTTCCTCAATATCAAATTCCTTGCAAGTGCAACTCCTATCCACTAAACACACAACTTCCCTTTCCTGGTTCCATTGTATCTCAAACAACAACCTTTTCGCATCAAGCACATAACATCCATAGTTTGTTGCCTCTCCATATTTAGCTTGTATCAGTGCATCAACGTTTGGTGTTGTCATTTCTGTACATGATTCAGCACTTTGTCTTCGCGTTGCAAACCATCTACCCACTGTCTGTCTGATAACATCAATGAGGGCAAGCATTGGATAATCTCTTGCATCACACAGTACACTATTTATACATTCTGCATTGTTGCTTGTCATAATGTTGTAACGTTTTGCGTTGCAAAAAGCTCGGGACCAAGCAGCAAATCCAATTTCTTCCAATAGTTGTGCAACTACTACCTTCTCCTACAAACATTAGCAAGTACACATGAAGTTATATACAATACCAGAAAAAACATACCATACATCTAACATGTTTCAATACCAGAAAAAGGTAATACCATAATCATTGATCATCAATAATATTGTTGAATACCAGAAACATATCATGTATGATACCAGAAACAATCATGTATGATACCAGAAACAATCACAAAAAGCATACCAGAATTCATACTAGAGATTAAATTTAATACCAGAAACTATAATTTTCATACGACAAACCTAACCTGCGTTCATACCAGAAACATTCATACCAGAAACACTATAAATGAGAGATAAAGGACAATACCAGAAATAAAATAAACCACCAGGATTGAAATACCAGAAGCATAATGTGATTGCATACCAGAAAATAATAAAAACCAGAATAAGCATACCATCTTTATATTTTCAAACAGTTGAAGACACTTATCCTTTCTGTAGCACCTAGCCGCATCCACGAACATTTGTTGAACTATATTCTTGGTTGATTTTTTCTTGATGTTCCCTTTCAAGTGGTACATGCAAACTCCATGAGATGCTTTTGTGTAGTGCTTAGCAATACCATTCTTGATTGACATGTGTCTGTCCGATATAAATAGTTGTTCCTCGGTATCAGGGACAAACTTGTGTATATGATAGAAGAAGAAATCATACGAGTCATCACATTCACGGTCAACAATTGCAAATGCTAGGGGGTATATTTGTTGGTTTGCATCTTGTGCTGTTGCAAGCAATAGCACCCCACCATATCGTCCTTTTAAAAATGTTCCGTCAACTGATATGACCTTAAACAACAACAACCAAAAATCAATTAGTTTTCTGGTATACCAGAAATTGATAATAGTCATACCAGACACTTAATTGTTCAAATATATATAATACTATACCAGAAAAGATCATACCAGAAAGATAGTTCTACTGCTTACCAGAAACACAACATAACTACCAGAATCTAACAATACCAGACACTGGTTATACAAACCAGAAAAGAGCATACCAGAAAGATAATTCTACTGCTTACCAGAATCTAACAATACCAGACACTGGTTATACAAACCAGAAAAGAGCATTCCAGAACGATAATTCTACTGCTTACCAGAAACACAACATAACTACCAGAATCTATATCATTCATGCATAATTTATAATACCAGAGGCATAACTTTACTGAATATCCTTTGATTGATTGTCCCAAAGCAAAGAAGACATACTTGAATTTGTTTTCATCATCCAATTGCAGTGCTACAATAGTGTTCGGATTTGCCTCTTGCAATCGATGTAAGTACACTGGCACACCCTTGTAGTTCTCTTCATTTGTTCCTCTTATATTGTCCTTGACAGCCTCTTGTGCCATCCAGCATTTCCAGTAGCTAGCTTCTAAGCAATGCTCATTTCTCAAAATTCCAATAATTGTCTTAGGCTCGGGGAGTTTATGTGTATTAGCATACCTGAATAACATAAACAATATGATTTGAATGTATTACATACCAGAATGGAAGAAAAAAAATATAGAATTGAATATTATATGTGATAATAAGGAATGGACTTACATTTTTGCAACTATTTCAGCAATGACAGGATATGAGACCTTTCTGCGATAATTTCTTCTGGTATGGAATGAACAAGTGTGCTCTCTGGTATACTTTGTTAGTGTAAACACTTTCGATTTCTTGATTTTTGAGAACCGCACACGCCACTTACAATCTTTATCCAGACATCGCGCAAGAATAGCAAGCTTGATAGACTTTGTTATTCTGTATTGTGTACATTCGGCAACAGCATTCAAACACAATGCACTTTTCACTGCGTTTTTATCCTTGAACTTTTGTCCAAGCTTAAGACCCCATTGAGTTTCTTCAGGTTCAACTTCAGTGATTGCATAGCTATTCTCTGTTTCTATTTCAGTCACACTAGGAGCAGGAACAATGGCAGTGTGTGGATGATATTCATTAATTTCTTCAATTTCTGGTATAATAGTTGTAGACTTTAATCTCACACACAATGGCACACTCCAGCATGGTTGAGTCATTTGATTAACTTCAACAAAATCCTCGAAATCTTCTACTGTCTCAATATCAAACGGTTGCAACGCTTTATTTAATGTATTCTTGTATGTAAGTTCCAATTTGTTCAGTGTCTCATCTACTTGAAAACGTTTGGCAATCAACATCCTAATTTCTGGTATGCTAACTGGATCTCCCACAGTTATGGGTTTGCACACTACTTTATCCCCTAAATATGTCCATTCATTTCCCACAGATTTCCACTCTCCTCCACAATAAACTACAATTTGTAACTCAGCCATGGCTAACAAGTTCTGTATATACCAGAAAAAAAACTAGTATAAGGATACCAGAAGTTAAAAGTATACCAAATTATGCACAACATCACAAATACCAGAAATTAAAGTATACCAGAATTATGCACAACACCACAAATACCAGAAGTTAAAGTATACCAGAAATTAAAGTATACCAGAACTCATTAATTCATACCAGAATTATTCATAACACACAAATACCAGAGTATTAATGATACCAGAAAAAACATTTATCATACTACAAAAGAGAGTATACCAGAACTCATTGATTGATACCAGAATTAATGATACCAGAAAGATAATTATCATACTACAAAGGAGATTATACCAGAACTCATTAATTCATACCAGAATTATGCACAACACCACAAATACCAGAATTTCAAGTATACCAGACGTTGAAGTAAACCAGAATTATGCACAAGAACATAAATACCAGAAGATCTTGTATACCAGACGTTCAAGTATACCATAATTATGCACAACTCGACAAATACCAAAGAATTAATGATACCAGAACTCATTTTTTCATATCAGAATTAAGAAAACAAACTAGCAACAATGATCATACCAGAATCGTAACACACTCATTCATACCAGAAACATACTAGAAACATAATTTAAAACAAAATCAAATCTGTCAATACCTTATACCAGAAATACAAGAATCTGATTAAAATGTCACAATGGTGAACAAAATACCAGAATAATACTGAAGAAGATGTCGAGAGAGAGAGAGAGTAGAATATTGTTAAAGAGATACCTGTTAGATCGAAGCGAATTCTGGTATTTGAAGTCTTGGATCCCAAATCGATTGCGTTGTATTCGTTTCTGGTGTTTGTTTGATTGATACGAGAGAAGATTACTCGATCGATGTCGATTGTGAGAGATAAGAGAGAAAGTAATTGTGATACCAGAGAAGCTTGCGAGAAGGGCGAGATCGAAGGAGGAGAATATTGGATTCTGAAATCGAGATCGAGAAGAGGAAAAGAGTGGATTTTGAGATCGGAATCGAGATCGAGAGAGGAGGAGAAGAAACGAGATTTGGTTTCTTTGCTTGTAACAGAAAAGAGAGAGAATTTGGGGATTTACCTGATTATTATGGTAATTAATTATCCTTGAACGGTAAATATGGATTTGGGGTATATTTTGTTGATGGAAAATATGAAAAAGCCTACTTTGTATTCCTATTTCTTAATAAAGCCTAGTTAGCAAATTTGCCCATTTTTATTTGGATTGATTTATTTTATTTAAAATCCGATTTTGACCTTGTACTTTTCATTTTCAATATTCTTTGTTCATCCTTGTGTATTGAAGGTTATTCTTCGATTTTTAGGGATATAAATGTCTTTTGAAGTTAAATAAATCTCAAAAATAAATTTCAAGTAAACAACCTTAATTGATTTATTCGTATAAACTCGATTTTGACTATGTGTGCCTTGTTATAATATTTAGAGAATTTTTTTTAAAAGGTAGAAACTCATTGTGAGGCACTAGCCGTGACCGAAGGTTTTCCAAGCACCTTAGTTTAGAACACATCTTGGCGCTCGAAAAGAAACGAACTGCGTAGAAAATGTTAGGGAAATCGAGCACTGTCATCTGCTCTACCGGACGCCAAAGCTGGTATATCCTTTTCTGTAGGAGGTGGAAAGCAACATTCCAGCCTAGAGCTTTAACGATAACTTTCAGCAAGTGCTTCGATGATATCACTGTCGACTTCAGCCATAACCAAACCTCTAGTGCCTTCGGGGACTGATATACGCATTTTCTATTATTCGATGAGGATATCGCAACACAGTGGAGCAGAAATTGGAGGTGGTATACCGACAGCGGTAGCGTACGATCTGGATTTATCAGGTGGTGCTGGTGGAGGGCTTGCATGAGGCGTTTGGAGGGGAGGGAAGGGATTCACTGAGAGCGTTTTTTAGGTGAAAGACTTTTGTTATTATTGATGGTTTGTATTGCATGTACCAAACAGTCCCTTATTTTACTTCTCATGGACGAAAACAAAGGAGGAAAGCGTGTAAAAAAGTAAACCTATCTTCTTTTGGCCTTCCAAACACTGACTTCTTCATCCTCATCATTCCTTCCATCTTATCATTCTCTCTTCTCTCTCATCACACACAGACAAACGAGGAGCTATCATCATTCTCTCACTCTGCAAAAACCATCTTTCTAAACTTTTCTTGTAGAACAACAATCATGATGTGTAATCATGTCCTCTTGCTCTTTCTTCTTCTTCCTAACCCTACTCGTCCATCATTACACCAAACACATATTTCCATCCTTTCCTTATCGTCAAATTCCTCCGGCCAAAATAATTATGCAGAAACCGGTCCTTCTGTGAAAGGTATCTCCGTATCAATCTCGATCTCTATCAACAAAAAACAAGGGAGATCTGAAGGTTGTATATTCTGATGATATATGAAACCCTAGCTAGCTGGCTAGCTAGCCATCTCAGCGTACTGTGGGGAATCAAGCGTCTTGGTCCGATATTCTACACATATCTAAATCTACCTCAACTTTCGGTTTGTTCGTCTTTGTTGCTTCTATTTTGTATCTTCACAAACTATGCTGTCAAATTAGATATATTCATCCATCACTTCATTCAGTCTTTTTCGATCACTATCGATCTTTTGTATGTTTGCTTGATCTGTAGTAATATATGTATTATTTTGTGAGTTAATTTTTGTATATCTATGTTTTGATTCAATTATCTCTTTCAGTGCTTTGATGTATATAAGTATGATCGATCTTATGCTTTAGGGTTTTAGCTTTTATTTCTGTGTCATTAATTTACCTTTGTGAATATGGATTTTAGGGCTAGTAAATATAAGTTATTTTACGATTAACAAGCATTGAAGATTATACACAGTATAAGTGTTAATTTTTATTATAATGTAATTTAAATGCTAGATTTTGTGCTTAATTTCTACTGAGTATTGATTTTCATTAAAATCCTTAATTTTAAAACCCAAATGAATGCTTATAGTTTACTCCAATTTTTTTTTTATTCCCCTCTTCTACTACATTTGAAAATAAAGAACTACCTTTCATTCATGTTCGAATTTCATATTCAACTTTTTTTTAAAAAAAATTGACCCCATTTTTCTGAAATTAAGGTTAGTTCATGATGTAGGTTTTAAGTAACATTATAATAAAAATGAATGATTATAGCTAGCTATTTCATATTCAACTTATGGCTTACTCCAAATTAAGGTTGCTACAATTGAAAAGAACTACCTTTAAATAAAAATCATATTCATGATTGAATTTTGTGAGAATACAATATTTAAATAAATTTCAGAATACATTCAAAAACCCATAAAGCTAGCTATAAGCTATTGTATATATCTTATCTTCTCTATTGCCACGTGTCAACGCCAAGTTTCTCAAAAACTAAAAAATTATTTTAAAAAATGATTTGTAAATGTTAATATAAATTGAAAACATGTCTTTATGTCTCGTTGCCGCCGTTATCCCGTAAATGTCTTCTTCATATATCAACAAAATAATTTGAAAGTGTGCGACAATGGAGACCATCTACTTGTGTGAAGATAGGATTGTTGAATCCACCGTTCTTTTCAATGAACGAAATTCTAGTATGAGTTCAGAGAGAGTGAAGACCGTCTGCTTGTGTGAAATTAGGGTTTTTGTTTTTGAAATTATGAGCATACTAACGGAATAAGGGTAGTGGTGATTTGCTAACAAAACAAGAATAAGAGGTGGTTAAAAGAAAACTTATAAATAAGAGGTGGTTAATTTAAAATTTATAAATAAGAGGTATTAAATAAACAATAAGGTATACAAGAAGTAGTTTTATGTAATTTACTCTATTATTTTTTAAGTAATAAAGAAAATTCTCCCATTGTGCTTGTTATGGGCCGGTGATAAGTTATTTGGGCTGATCGATTCCCATAAGATGCAACTTGAGGCCCAAACTAACAACCAGCTGAAAAGTGGGAAAAGTGAATGTCCAGCCCTTGTATTTTTGTTGTTTACTCATCTCCTCTCGGTTGCGAACTGCGAAGCACCCAACAAGTCAAGAACCAGGCTCGTATTCGGTGCGATTTCCGCTCTCTCGTCGGCCATAACTCCTCCATCGTTGCCTCTTTGAGTCCTCCAACATTGTTACCTTTTTTTGAATTCAATAATGGCGTTTTTAGCTAACAAGAATGTATTCTCTCTGCTGCGATCTCACCAGCCGGTATGATATCTCCTTTGCCTTTTTATCTCTTCTATTTCAATCGATCAAGTTTTCATCTCACTTTTTTCTGTGTCTTTGAAGAAAGTGGAAAGTTTCTTTGTGCCTCATCGTGGCTACCACGTCGAGCTAGGAGAGCGCGAGAAGGCTGTGAGTATCCTCTATTATTAATTTTTGGCAGATCCGGATGCATATTTGCTGTTTTGGAGAACGAATTTTTTCGTATAGATTTGTTTTATAGCAGTTAACTTTGTGATTTAACTATAAACTTCTCATTCGGTTCTGATTTTTTTTTTCGCGACAATGCTTGGGAGAAAGCAATTTTTAGTTTCGTTAGTGTTTCTATAGGAAGTTTCCCAAATTTCTTGAGATTATAGATTGATTTACATTCTAGAGTGTCAGTTTGTTCAAACAAAGTCCATTCCAAGCATGAATTGGTTTTGAACATTGAAAATCTGTGTGCTGTTCAAGGGCCTTTTACGAGCAGGCAATTTATGCATTCTGGATTAGGGGAGATGAAGAGCCAACTTAATTCATGCTTTATTTGGTGGATTGATTTTAGCTGTATTTAGCCCCCTTAACGACTAGTCTATGTCCTTAGAAAATGTTCTTTTCGTGTCCTCTTTTTCCCCCGTAATCATTACCTTTTAACCCTACACAAGAATACAAGATCATTGCTGTATATACTTTCTGAGTGTTCTTCTACTCTTCATGTATGCTAAGCTTGTCTGTGTTCATTCCAAAAGCCAGTAGTCTGTAACCTTCTTCGCTGAAGTTTATTTCCTTTTTGTTAGTTTTGGCTTTTGTATTCCTGTTCAAATGGCAAGATCTTCATAATATGTAGGCCAATTTTCTAGTGTCTTTGAAAACCTTCTTTGATACTTGTTGCACCTCCATTCCTAGCTGGTAGAGAGTAGAGATCCAAAGAACTAGATGGTTTTGTTGCTGCAATGACAAGCAAATTCCTACTGACACCTATGACAGCTTTCTACGGCACTTCCTTTCATGATTCCACTTTTCTGCAGTGTTCTTTTTCTTCTTTCTGTTATGCTTCACAATGCAAAGCAAATTCTTACTTGGATATGACTGCTTTTCCTCTTCGTTCCCGCTTGATGTGTCCAATTCCACATGCAGAGTTTGTGGTTTCTCAAACATTGTTAATGGGAATTAGAAATGAGATTATGGATATTGTATTGGGCATGCATTTGATTATCCCTGTTTCAAAAGGCTTGGCTGGCTTTGAAAAGACTGTAATTGGGTGGGGCTTGACAAATATGGATCATTGTATATCTGTTATTCTGTTTGTTTAATTATAGTCTTCCATTTGAGCATTAACATTTCCCTGAAGGCAGATATCTATGAGGAAGTGAGTTCTACATAAATTTTAGATCTGACAAACTTGCTCTAAATGGCCAGGTGATACTTTACTTAGTAGAATTGGTGAGTAATTTTTTATATCTTGCAGCTCTTGGCAAAAGATCCAGCATTGAAGCGATTCAAATCACATAAGAGTGGAGTGAGGACAATTAAGAGAATCGGAGATGTTCTCACAATTGTTGTTGTTGCAAGTAGGATATCTTTCTTTGATCATGCTTTCTTGTTTATTTTTATTTTTCCTTTTCTGCCATTGTGTTTGAGAAAGACAAAAGAACCGAATAGGCTTAATGCAAGGAGAGATGAAAAGTAAAGCTGTGTATTCTCCTTAATTCTGTTTTTATTTTCGTTTTTCATTACTGATTTGCAAAATATTTTCTATACTAGGATGATATATTTATGTCTATACTAGGATGATATATTTATGTTCTTCTAGGAATTTGGCATCAAATTCTCAATTTTTCTTTGAGGTCTCAACTTGAAAGTGAAACTAATGGGATGTTACTGCCTTTCCTGTCAAGTTGGCTCATGTAGTAGCGGGGTACAATAAGCGCCATATGACACTGCTGTAATATGAATTACATAAGAAATATAAACAAAATCTTCTTGAACTTGTATTTTTCATGAATAGTGAATCATGACCTATGGATGCCTATATGATTAGCTGTATTGTGACTTGTGATCTAGTATTCCACCATAAAGTTTTGGATTAGATTATATATTCACAGCTCAACTGTAGGTTTTCATCTTATGTTTTGCACCATTGTAGTGAAGTAGGATTTGGCTCTTTCCAAACATGGATGTGTTGAGAAAGTTACATAGCTGAGCGGAACAAAGAACTGTATTGCTTCTTGATTTTTGTCTTGAGGAGAACAGTGGAATTTGCCATATTTAAATGGTGCAAAATGTCATATAATCTTATTTAAGTATTCTTTTCCTTACTAATATGGAAAGAATAAACTATTCAACCAGCTACATGATGTTGCAATTTGAGATGGTTTCTTGATTTTGGGTTCCTTGCTTTCTATCTTTCAGGTTGCTGCTATGAAATCTATGTCCGAACAGTGATGCGTAAAGAAGCTCAAGACGCAGAGAAGTCCGGGAAAACCGCATGATGGTATCATTCTGGTTTGTTTAGTGACCTTTGGCAGAACTTTGTGGCCTTTTAATGCCTTTCATGTTGGATAATAAGGTGTCCATCTATATTCTGTTGCATATTACTCAGCTGAATGAGTTAGCTTGGCAACGGTGTGTCTGGATGGTTTTCTGTAATTTATAATGGCTTTTCCTTCCGTTGGATTATCATTTTTTGTATTGCTTGAATTGTGATTGTCATCACAGAATGATAGATTCAAGTATTCAACTTGATACCATGACTTTGCATAAGGATGTATGGTACAAAGTCAGTAAGGCATTATGCCACACTGTTAAGAGTTCAATTATTGGGTGTTTGAGTGGGGCATAAGAATGAAATGGAAAGGTCATGATTAATGATAATTAAGAATGAAACGAAAAGGTGATGGTTAACAAGGGAATGAATGGGTCCTAAGACCATTGAAACCATGAGTAACCCAAACCTAAACATCAAAGAAGGAAATCTCCATCTAGATCATCAGCATTTTCATTTGTAGAGTTCAAACATTACTATTTATCTCCTTGTTTATCATAAAGTTCATATCGTCCTCATTTCATCTAGTGATGATACATTTTCAAATTCAAATTTTGGGTACTTTGTTATAATTTAGAGAAAATTGTACCTCTTTTAGGCTGACTAAACTTTAGGTACCATCTTTTAAACTATCATAATGGTACATCAACTATTGAGCCCGACCAAAGATTAATATCTGATTACTTTTCACACGTTAAGTCAACACAACACGTTAAGTCAACGCAACAATTTTGCTCCTAGAACTTTCCCTTTTGTTTCTTCTAGACCTCATTGCAATTGTCTTACCCCTTTTACTACCAATATCTGATCAGACTCAATAGATTAAGTACCATTCTGATAGTTTAAACGACGGTATACTAAAGTTTAATCAGTCTAAAAGATGGGTATTGTTAAGCGCTTTTCTCTATAATTTATATATCTTTGATATGTTGAAGTTACACAAATGGTGAGTTTTTTTTTTGTTAAAAGTCTTCAAAACGTGAGTGAACAAATGAAAGGCCAGAATTTTCAAAAGAAGCAAATAATAATATGTACATATGGAATTGACTTTCTCAAATCAAAGTGTCTTCTTTTTAGACTTTCTTACGAAAGAGAGAAAAAAGCAGACCACCCACCAAATATAGAAAACGAAAAAGAAAACAGACATTTTTTTTTATTTAAATTCATGTTTAAGATAATATCATTGTTTTAAAGTTATAAATATACAACATTTTAGAGGCGTTAAAGTCTCTAACCCTGCTCAAATTTAAAGAAAAAAATTATTGAACACACTTGGTTTGCATCACGTTGTATGAATGGTAATTTGTTGTTCGTGTCTTTAACAATTCAAACTTTTTATTATCGTGTACATTATTTTGCTGCGAATAGTACTATACATCATATAATTAGCATAGGAAAGAAAGACCCAAATTAGCTTATAAATCTCTTCATAATTAATAGGATTACACACCTAAAATCTAGGGAATGGGATTATAATTATGATTAACACTATTAAAAGATGAGAATCTCCATCATTAACAATCATGATGCTCTGTATCCACCATTATGTACACAATAATATAACTACAGAAGTTTATATTCACAAATAATTAAATTATACATAATACCTATACTATTGCAACATGTCTGCCAATTAGTGCTCACCAACTCGGGTGCTGAGCTGCAATTTTCATATACACACTGTTTCCAAAACATCCAGATTTCAGAGAGGGACATAAACAGATATTCTCAATCTGTATTCCAAGAAAAGGAAAATCTCTTGAGAGTTATCAGCTAAGAATTTAATCTTGATTATGGCAAGCTTTGGAGGGACAACCCAGAAGTGCAAAGCTTGTGAGAAAACTGTTTACTTGGTTGATCAGCTCACAACTGATGGCAAAGTCTACCATAAGTCTTGCTTTAGATGTCACCACTGCAAAGGCACCCTTAAGGTATTTTCCCTCCCTCTTCTTTCAATTTGGTTTTCCCTAATTTCGTTGACTTGTATGATTAGATCTTTCTGGGTTTGCTTCTACTGCTGGATTGTATCTGAAATGATCAGTAGTGAATTCAGATTCATGGGTTTCCAGATTGGTAGCTTTCTTATCTGTGCTTCTGAACTTTGATGGTGCTCTGTTCTTCGGCTTTGGTATCCATATATGGATATCAGGTATTCCAGATATGGATATGAAAAAAGATTTTGATTTATCAATATTCACACCAAACAAGGGTGTTGGTCCTGTTGTACATCAATCTCGTATTCATATTGTTGTGATTTTCGACGAGTTAATAGAGAGAAGACAAAAAACGTTTGTGGTTTTGGTGCACAAATCTCGCAGTTAGAGTTTTCAATATATTTTCGTGCATAAAAGAATACATCCCTCAACCTTGCCTCCTCGCTCTCACATTCTTCCTAGGCCGAATGGCCTTCGGCCCGGAAGAGCTCGTCTAGCTCGACCTTGTTCATCATATAAGTACACCTAAATTTATTGTCTTATTATAACATATATTGATACCAATATTCGGTATCCCGATATGGATACCAAATTAGTCCTCGGTGTAGACTTTTATGCAATTGTATGAAGTTGTGATCCTTGTTTTTTTGGTTGGATGAAGTTGTTTGTGATCCTTGATAGCAATGTTAATCGGAAATTGTTCATTAAGTTGACTTTATCATCTAATGAACCTTCTTGAACTTAAAGAGCAATCAGACACTTGAGTGACCAAATAAAGGAACTGGAAATCTGAAAATTACAAGGCTTCTAATGAGATTTCTGTTCATCAAGGAAGCAAATCAACAATCTTGAACGCCAAATTAACAATATTTTCTTCATGTTTCATCTATAAATGTTTTCCTCTAACTGTGGACCCTGAATTTGCAACATGGTTTTATCAGCTGAGCAATTACAGTTCATTTGAGGGGGTTTTGTACTGCAAGCCTCACTTTGACCAGCTGTTCAAGATGACTGGAAGCTTGGAGAAGAGCTTTGAAGGTGCTTGAATACTTGTGTAGCAACTTTCAACAAGATTATTCATCATTTAAGTTCTTAATATTTGATTCTTCTTTCTTTTCCAAATTTCAGCTGCTCCTAGAGTTTCTAGAGCTGAAAGATCAATGGATCAGGTACTATTTACAAGTTAAAGCAACAGCAAAGTTTATATGACATGTTTTATGAGGTTTGCCTTGGTTTTCTGTGCAAATTCAAACAGGGTCAAAGCAACAGCAAAGTTTCAAGCTTATTCGCAGGTACTCAAGA
>BSUD01000100.1:31868-57714 GCA_033239045.1 Fagopyrum esculentum | reverse complement strand
TATATATATATATATATATATATATATATATATAGGAATAGGATCGAGTAAGAACGGGTGTTAGAGTAAGAAATGAGAACGAATCTCGTCCACATGATTAAATAAAATTAAAGGCTATGATCTGTTAATATGCGGGGCAATAATTAATCAGTTCCCTATTAAGAAATGAATACATCTATTCCCATAATTAAATTTACATGTTTTACCTAATCAACAACATTTTCATTGTCTATAGTGTTCCGTCGTTGATGCACGAGTTACGCATACTAAAGGTTGAAATCAATCGTGCACAAATTAGTTATCTATTCATCTTAGTTGTGCACATTACATGCACATTTATCTATTTGTGCTAGTTGCACAAATATATATTTTGTCGTGTTTGATATGAATATATAATCGTGTTAGTACACTACTTATTTATGTTATTCGTGTTTTGTTAAGTACTCATGCACATAGTTGCTTTTGTTAGTTTAGTCCCTTGTGTGGATTTCAATCAGTCGTGCACGAGCTATCTATCAAGAATATAAAATAACCCGGGTAACTTAAAGAAATTTAGGTGCAAACGTGCATGAGTTGTTGTAGACGTGCATGCCTCAAATATGTGCTCTTTCAAAATGTTTGGGTGCATGGCTTATTTGAAATTAAATATTTAAATCTTAGATGGGTATATCTTGATTTCATGCATTCTTTGAAATTAGTCTTGCAATCAATCGACTAGTGCACAATGTGCAAATGGTAATCAGTTTCTTAATATCAAAATAATTCGTGCACAAAAGGTTGAAATTAATCGTGCACTTATACATGCTTTTGTTACTCTATCATGTAATCACTCACGCGGATTTAATTCAATCGAACAACTCAATCAATTGAGAATTATACCGTAGTAATATTGCATCGTACGAGTGAAGTACATTTACCATTTGCACATAATTTCCAAATAAGTAATTACTGCAATAAGTGTGTGATCGAAGATTACCATATATAATAATTAAATCTTAGACATTCATATATCAATCCGACGATTCATATGCGTTCTTATTTCTTACTGTAAGACTTGTTCTTACTCGAACCTAACCCTATATATATATATATATATATATATATATATATATTACAATAAGTCAAAAAAATTTAAATCAATACATATGCAAAATGAGTGTCATTGGACAAGTAAAATTAAATCATATCCAAATATAATTTTTATTATTTTTTTCGATTAATACTTATACGAAAAATGGGTCTTAATTTTAATTAAAATTCATGCTCACCTAATGTCAAGGACTTGTCAGGTTAAAGTCTTGTTATGGGTTTTGGCATGAATTGCCTTCCACAGTATTGTTGCTCACTTGTTCAGTTTTAACGGTGACGATATTTATTGTTGAAAGAAATGATATATTACTTGGTTGTTTTAATTAATTTTATTTGACATTTGATGACATGAAAACATCAAAGATAAAATCTTGACATTTATTGTAACATTTCTTAACCGGTTGTCAACAATATTTTACTCATATGGGTGGACCCATATCACTATTTTTATTTTTAAATATAGTTTTTTAAATATAGTTTTTTAAACAGTTTTATATCATTTATTTATATAAATCTATTAAAAAATAAAACTTAAAAATAAATTCTAAACTAATTTAGTTTCCTAAAAAAATCAATATGCAATGAAACAGGCCCCTGCGTAATTGATAAGATAGGGTATCGTCGTGGTCCTCGTAATGAAGTTCGGTTCCTCATTTCAATTCTCGTAAGTTGAGCAAAAGATTCAGAGCGAGAGGGTTCGCGAAATTGTAAATGGCATCTTCAACATCTAGGGTTTGGTTAGTTGTGATATTCACCATCTTCACGTCGCCGGCGCTAGCGTCAGAGCTAGCCGGAGAAGAAGATCCGACACCGACGCCATGGCCGGAGCAATTCCACGCGGTGCTTGCAATGAACATGACCAGCACCTCAGAATTGGAGGTAATCGATCTTTGGTACGACTGGCCAAAAGGCAGAAACTTCAACATTATCCAAAAACAACTCGGAAAGAAGGTGTATGATCTGGAATGGAACAACGGCACCTCCTTCGTCTACACTCTGGACGAAAACAAAGAATGCCGAACCCTAAGTGTCGGGGTCGGAATTCTGAGGCCTAATTGGCTCGATGGCGCTAATTACTTGGGGCGAAGAGAGGTGGATGGATTCGTCTGCAATGTTTGGGAGAAAGCAGATTTCATTCATTACTATGAAGATGTTGTGACTCGTCGCCCTGTTCATTGGGAATTTTACACTGGTAGGCAAGCTCATGTCATGACTTTTGAGGTCGGTGCTGTTCTCGATGATTCCAATTGGCAAGCTCCATCTTATTGCTTTAATCGAAACTTCAATATCGGCCATCAGGTTAGTGGAGATCTTGATTCTGCGAGTACTATATCTTGGCAGGCAAGAGTTGATTCCATTTGAAGCTGATTACTCTTCGATTTTCAGCTTTTTGCATGTTTTATCTGTAAATTGTGTAAGGTAATGACTAATGAATGGTGACAAGTTACAGATGCAATAAAATGAATGTTGATTTCATTTGAGTATCCGTGGTTGATGAGAATTTGATCTGCATTTGCTTTAGATTTACCCTTAAGAACATGTTAACAGCAATACGTTTTGTAAACATTTCATTTTCTTGACTTCCCTTGGAAAATACTGCAAGATGAAAGCTGTTGCAAAGATGGGGAATTTGCAGATGAGCTGAAACAAATGGAACTGTTTTAAATCACAGCAAGCAAGTCAATTCTGTCTAATCAAATCTCCTTCGTATGAACAATCAAATGTAAATAAGATATTTAAATAAATTTATTTTACTCATTTTATTGCTTTTTTATGCAATGTATCAATGCCTATTTGTGTGACAAAATTGAATGTGCTTTTTTCATCGTTTGTTCAATTAGTTATGTTGAGAAAAAAACTTTCAGAAATATTAATGATAAGTTATTATTAAACATATACTTGGTGTATTTATCGTGTTGTCAGTCTACGAACAACATTTCAAATGCAAGTATTTAATTTTTATGCGACGAATAAATTTGGCTAAACTATGAAGGGAATCATCCTTACTAACTTCATCCTGCATCAAATTTGGTAAAAAATGCAAGTATTTTAACTTCATCCTTCATCAAATTGAAAACAATGTGTTTGGTCAAACAATGTGTTTGGTACAAATGGTACAATCGTGTGTGTCACAAATCGAATTTTATGGGGTTTCAAGTCTAGCATATAAGTACACGGATTACTTCGTCAACCCTCAATTATTTTAGGGTAACCCTGGTGGACGTGTGTGTTGGGCTTGAGGAGGTGGACCGAAAATGAATTTTTACGCAACAAATTGAAAAAATTACAATTGAGGGGATTAAGGATTCGAGGCAACGTTTATTGTATATGGTCTTTACATATACATCGATGGAGGTTATCCTTTATCCGATGTTGCCACCATGACGACAACAAGAAATCCACAAGTAGAACCGACCATTGTGAACCCGACATATGAATTATTTTTTGGGAGTCAAAGTAGGATTTTACTTGAACCAACACAAGTAGATCATGGACAAGTATGTACCACTAGTCTGTAAACTAATTAGAATTAATTAGGGAAATGGGACCCCTTAAAATTATCTTTAGTAAACTAGGCCTCTATATAAAAGAAAGAAAAAGTAGATGTGGAAACTAGAAAATAGGAGCAATAATTTATTTAATTGAAATGATGGTGATTAGATGTTTACTTTTAGTTTAAATATATTTTTTACATGTTTACCTTTTATTTTTTGTTAATGTAGCTAGTTTGATGAAATTTTTAAGTCCATGAATGTTTAATTTTTTTGGGTGACATTGTTTTCGTTACCCAAATATGAATTGTAGTATTTTTCTCATTATTGGGTATATGCTTATTATTTTTGTGGTATGTTTCTTATTGTTGAGTATGCTTAAAGTGATATTTTTGGGTATGTTTTATGGTTATCCAAACTGTGTTACATGGACCAAATGTCATTTGGTATTGATATTTGGGTACAATATCGATTTGTGTAAATTTTGGTTATGACAAATTCAAATTGGGTATGCTTTTATACGTGTATTTTAATATATTTCGTACTATTAAGTATATAGTGATATCGTGAGTATGTTTTATGCTTACCCAAAATGTGTTATAATGATCAAATGTCAAGCGAATTTTTGGGTAATGACCAAATGTCATTTGATATTGATGTTTGTGTACAATATCGAGTTTTGAAAATTTTGGGTATGAAAAATTTAAATTGGGTATGGATTTTGTATTAAGTGATGTTTAAATTGGGTATAAATATAAAATATTATCCAATTTATGGATATTGTTTTATTTTGATATTTGATTTATTGGGTATGTTGTTTTCGAATATGTTTATGTACTTTGACAAATTTATTTTTGGGTATGATAGTGACATTATTTGGGTAAGCGGATTTTTGGGTAAACAAATTTTTTCTGGGTGGAGGGCTGCGTTTTTTGGCCTCAAATTTACTCCAAATGTCAATCAAAAGTGTCAGCACTCACATCAGCCATCACTCATTAGTCATCACTTTTGTCAACTTTTTGTACTATTTATTAATTAGTCTAGTAAAGTAGGAGCCCTATTTTTCAATTTGTAATTGATAGACCCTAAATTTCAACTCTATAGTGTAAAAAGCCCTAAATGCCAATTCAGCCAACTAATTACAACACCCATGGTTCACAATGACATGTTATTTATGTCCGCGGGTGAGATGATGTCAGGTCCAAAACAATGGAAAACAATACCTCTCTATTACATGCCCTCGTATGTTGCTTATGCAAGAAACAAACTGTCCCAATTATACAACTCCCAACGGATGTGTCTACGTAGATATTATTTTTCACGCATGTGTCTACATTATCTTATAAAATGCAATCCCATATTTTGGAGTAGCAAGAAACGGAGGATAATTGTCCTCTCTTTGACAGAAGCAAAGTAACGCACCTTAGAACACACGGCAACATAATTACAATGACTCATTATAATGACTATTGTCCTTGGCACAATAACTAGGTTATCCAAGAACCAAGGTGCTTGTAATATATTGTGACAATGTTGGTGCATCACACCTATGTCATTATTATGTGTCTTATCCCTACATGAAACTCGTTACTCCGAATTATGATTTCACAAGAGAACGATTGCACTCAAACTCTTTGTGGATCGCTCATGCCCACAAGAACAACCAACTAACCAATGAGCTCACTAAACCGTTACAACGGGTTTAATTCACATGATCAACCTCTCTAAATGATTATCCATCTTCCTAAAGAATATTAGGATAAACAGACATCAACCGTGAGATATCATTCATATAACTTCCTATAATATGTTTTGATATTATTCCCACAGTTGTATAAGGTTACTCATGCCGAATATTAATAATCACTTTATATATTGGCTATTATTCGGTAAATGAATTATCATCACTCTATACACTCATTTATAAAGTACCACAAACTTATCAATTCCACTTCCTAGAAGCTTGCAATGTGGCTAAGACCAACCACATTGCAACTTGCAAGTTTATAACCCATTTAAGGTTGTGTTTAGTTGTAGGGTTTGTGGGTTTTTTTTAGTTTAGGGTTATAAAGGGTTATAAAGGTTTTTGGAGTTTCTGGAGTTTCTGAAATAAACAATACCAACGATGCCCCTCTCCTCATTCTTCTCTCCGGATACATCACACAAGAGAGAGTTGCGCTAGGGTTTGGCGAAAATGGCGACAACACCGGCGAAAGGGAAGAAGGGTTCTGCTGCGCAAATCCGGCCCGGAAAGGCACATGTCACGACCTCCAAAACGACACCAGAAATCTTGCAATCTCTCAGGTTAGGAATTTTGGCAAGTTCTCCTCTTCTCTCTTTTCGACAATTGTATTTTGAGGTCTCTCTTCTCTATTCTCTTTTTTTTTTTTTGTCAAATGGGTTTGTTTATGATATGGTGTTAACTGATTTTTGCTGGTTTGGTAGTGCATCTCATTGTTATTATTGTCTGACTTGTGCTTGATTAGTAGTGCATCTCATTGCCATTATTGTGATATTATAGATAGAATAGGTACTGCATCTCTATTTTTTGTATTGACAGACAAGCAAGAGGATTGGTGATAGGTTCCATTAGTACAACTGAACAATCTCCACTCTAGACTGGAGTAATTGGTGTTCAATGCTTGGAAATTGCCTGATTTGAGTCTTATGTTGTTGATTTTATGTTGAAGATGCTTTGGTTGGATCTTTTAGAGAACCCAAAACCCTAATTCCCAAACTCTTTTCAAAACCTGAATTCAAATTGATTGGCTGTCCAACACGTAAGTTTTCCTTTCCGGCTTTCAATTTCTTGTTTATATTCATATCATTTTTTTTCTTTCATTCGCGAGATATTTAGATCTATCTTTATAACTTGATGATGCGATTTTAGAGGAGTTCTGTCATAGAACTTCAGGTTTTTATTGCTGAATAATTCGATCTGTACTTATTACTCTATTAGCTTCCCTTTGGATGTTACTGATTGTAGGAGGATAAGAAATAGGTTTTGATTCTCGATTAATTTTTGGATCTCTAGGATAAAGTGCTAAGATGGATTATGGGAATCCTTCATCAAGGTCTAGTGAGGAAAATCCAGATTCCAGTTCCAATTCGAATGCACTTGCGAATGTCGATGACTCCTCCATTGACAGCTTAGTAAGGAAGTTCCAGGATCAATTATCAGCTGCAAAGAAGCACAAGGTCTGGGAGACGGAGCCTGTAGGGCAATACAAGGATATTGGGGACACTAGCTTGCCTGAAGGACCTATTGAGCCGCCAACCTTGTTATCGGAATTAAAGCAAGAGCCTTACAATCTCCCTGGTCCTTATGAATGGGTTACGTGTGACATGAATGATGATGATACATGCCTTGAAGTTTACAACTTGTTGGAGAACAATTATGTTGAAAACTATTCGACCTTGAAAGCTGCTTACTCTTACTATAATGTTGCATCCGGGAATCCTTTGCTGCAGCTGATGACTGATGCACTTATAGTTGCCAAGCAGCAAGATTATGATGTTTTTAACGCTTTAGATGTCATGGAGAATGAAAGTATCCTTACGGAACTGTAGTTTGGACTTGGTGATGGACAACTTCATTATTATCTTTACAACTACCGGATCTTAAATGCCTTGAAGCCATCAGAACTTGTACTAGTTCTCTTGTAGTTTGATAATACCAATGTTTTCACCATCATTTACTGATTAAAGATTCGCTTTTTTTATGTTGTCGGGTTTGGACAAGCAAAATCTTGGAGGGCTTTTTATTGATTTAGAAGTTGAGGTTTTCTGAACAGTTTGGAATTGATCTTTTGATTCAAACAATGTTGAGAAGCTTCATGTTTTAAACTTCTCTCTGTATGAATACTGAGCACTTCAATCTTTTGACGGGACATGTCCGAATATCTATTTCAATATTTCAACAAGTTGTGATGATGAGATTAAATCATACGGGGTTAGTGCTTTCAGTATAACCAGGAACTAGTGTGAACCCGGAATGAGCAAGTTAGGTCCGTGTTACGATCAGGGGGAATGGCTTGGCCCTGGTAGCATAACCGTGGGGGGTGTTCATTATGGCTTATGAGCTTGCTTGGGAGCAAGGATTAGTCGTTAGAATCACCCATGCTTTTTCAGAAAATGGTTATACTAGTCTACTTTCAAATGCTAATTGAACAATTGAAGTGCAATTTCAAGCTGAACCCTAAAACAAGTTTTTTCATCATTATATTCACGAGATTATCTGGACAACAAGTTACACTGCAATTACAAGCAAAAGGCTAATGCAAGACTATTAATTAAAAATACATTTACATTTGCTCGGTCCTCGATATATCAAATTTTTAGCTCATGCAACCAGCTAGAGTTCCCTTCATGCAACTGCCACAACTTCGCCTTGAGTACCTGTACAAATAATATCAACCCAGACTAACAGCTCAGAAAACAGATTGCTACCGACTCGAGTTATACTGCAGATAGTGAAACACACAAATGAAAAGGCATGACTTTCAAACATCTCGGTGGTGTTTGGTTGAAACATATGGGTATCTATAAACTGCTTGAGATCTCTGTTCTTTAGATAAATAGAAGAACGACACAAAAGGCAACAGTAATTCCATCCTAGCAATTTTTTCAAGTGAAAACTAAGCACATACCCACTTGTCTTGCTTTATCAAAAACTTTAAAGAGTAGGCAAGCACAAAACAATTGCATCAGCATGACATCAAAAATGGAAATTGTTTACATTTTTTCAACATGGAGAAAGTATGTGACATTCTTTAGAAAAGGAAATACAAACATAAATTTTATAGAAAAATGTACCGTTCTTTGAAATGGGAAAAAAATGTCTAGGGTAAATTCTATTTACATAATGATCTGCAACTTCAAATGCACTAACCATATTCACCCAAACCTAACCATTTATCTAGCTCACATCATATTTCTCCCGTTGCAATTGCAGAGGGAGTGAGTTATGGATAACAACTCTACTCACAGTACCCCTCTTTTGACACATGTTTTCATCTCTTCCTATGCAATGTAACCTTAATTTTCAGATTAGAGCAAATCAATCAAAAAATTTCCGTGATTTTTTTAAAAGTCAGTTTATTTTATTAAGCTTAAGCAACAAGGAGTCAATAGCCCAGATCTGCAGACTTTAAAAAGTAAAAAAATAAGGGAGAAAGGTGTACAAGACTAATTGACAAGTCACTTGTGTAGATCACTGGGGCAGGAGTGCTAATACAAGGGGCTCTTTCGTCAAAGGATGTGAGGAAGGTGCACAAGACCAATTGGGTCCATTCCAGACAAGACTAACTGGGTCCGAATCTTTTCTATTTCTGACATAATTGCGTCTGAACTATCTTATATTGTCTTCATAAAGACCATTCTGTTATGAAAATTCTATAGGAAAGAAAACAAAAATTCATACTAGAGGATAATAGATTATAGATCAACATTCAACAGTAGTGGTGCTAGTGGTATTGTAGGAGATAATGGAGATTTTTCCTTGCAATACAAAAAGACTAAACGGGCACCTCCACACATGTTAAATCAAAACTTTGAAAGTGCAGAGCATTAGGTTCGTACCCGCCTAACCGAGACGCCCATGACAATCAATTATATATCACCCATTACAGAAAGCCAATTTCATGAAAACTAGTGAAAGTAATAAGTATCTACTATGTGCCAAGGTTTATCCATCCTAACATCTAGACTCAAGACAAGTAGATGGTCAGGTGTTTTTCATAAGTAACGTTAAGTGATGAAAACTGAGAATTTTCTGCATTTCTTCAAAACCCTAGAAAATTGAGCAAAATTGAGCAAAATTGAGGACTCTGTGCATTTCTTCAAACCCTAGAAAATCGAACAAGGACCCTAGGTTTGTAGTTCTTCATTTTTCGAACCCTAGA
This sequence comes from Fagopyrum esculentum, assembly GCA_033239045.1. Lineage (NCBI taxonomy): Eukaryota > Viridiplantae > Streptophyta > Magnoliopsida > Caryophyllales > Polygonaceae > Fagopyrum > Fagopyrum esculentum. Next base: position 48,230 of record BSUD01000100.1, on the reverse strand, counting down.
AAATAATGGACAGCAGATTGAGCAAAAAGAGAGAAGAGTGTAAGGGGGAAATCGAACAAGGACCTTACTTGTGCCTTCTCCTTCTTCGTGCGGACTCGATGACGGTGTGCCTTCAACCCTTCTCCTTTGTGAGAACTGTCTGCAGAGAACGAGAGAGAAGAGAAATGTCGAGAACTCAGCTCTCTTGGCCACACTGCGTTCTGCCTCTAAAGTCTGTTATTAGATAGAAGGGCAGTATTGTCATTTTCATACTTCGTATCTAATTAAAAAAACTCTAACTAAACACACGTAACCAGATTTTTTAAATAAACTAACCGTCAAATAAACTCGAAATAAACCACAACCGCAACCGCAACCACAACCACAAATAAAATGCATTATAACAAAAATTATAACTAAACACACCCTTAATATCTTAAGTTTTTTCTAAATAGTACCAAAACTCTTAAAAAACATCTCTCACATTCGGGAGTAAGAACCCTCTATAAATCCGAAGAAAGAAAAGTAATAACGGCTCTTTTGGTTTAATTTTTTCCTTTGTATAAAATGCACAATAAAATGTGTTTTTTTTCTTCTTTCTCAACGTAACATAGTCACGTTGTTAAATAAAATAAGAGAAACAATGGTATTGTTGAATAATTGTTCTCATTCTTTCCGTAGATAACGTTTTTAAGTTATGATTTGAGTTAATTTTTAGTCGGGCTAAGACATCGAACCGTAATATAGGTAGAATGATCAATAAAACCGGGTCAGTCCGGCCGAGTCGGGCTCAGGTCCGGTTTATTGACAAAAATAATATTATGTTTTTTCAATAAAGAAAATAATATATATGCAGACTAATGCAGTTCAGTTGGTTCGGCTGAGCCCCTGCGCTTCCATCGTGAAGTCAAGTCAAGTCGTTCGTCGACTGCGTGGAGGAGCCCTGAGCCTGCGACTCTATCTCCGATGGAGGGCAGAACCAAACCGACGGCCGCTTTCATGGCTTTTGGTACCAAAGGCGATGTTTATCCCATAGCTGTAATCTCTTTCCCTCTCTCCTCTAAATTCATAGTTTCTGCTCTATTTCCAACTTCCAATTGCTTAATTTCGTGTATACTTATGTTTGAATCTGGCTTATAAGTTGTATAAATTCAAATTGTCTCACATTTTTGGCTTATCTGTTGTAGTCATGGAGCTTTATAGCAATTAGCCATGACACTTCCATTTGACATGTATGAGAACATACTACTTAGACTCTACATCTTAACCAATTTGATTAGAGAAATCATATAGCGGTTTCCAATTCTACGGTTCACTTACTTGCAGAAAAAAAAAAAAAAAAATCTTTTTGGCTCTGCAGCTTTAGCTGTGTGGTTATTATAGCGAGATATAGAACAGATTTGTCAAAACAGATAATTCTTTGAATAAACTTAAACGCATTACTACTAGTATACCTGTGGATATCTGAATTCTGATCAAAGATGTTAATTGCTAGAATCCCTTTTTGTAAAGATTATTTGCAGGTCTGTGGGTTTATCTCCACTGTCCCATTTGAATGTTTTTGTAGAGGATGATATTAACGGAGTGCATTTGGCACTATATTTTATCACAATAAGAAAAACTTAAAGACATTGTGTTTCCAGGCTATTTCTGCTGCTTTTGCTAGTGATCAGAGAGATTACCAAGTGTTTTTTATAACTCATTCTGCACATCAGGTTTGGTGTTTTTGCAGTTTCCTTCAAATATAGAGTTTATCTGTCATTTGTGAGTATAACAAAGATACTAAGCCTTTGTCAACTTGTTTCAGACCTTGGCATTGCACTTGGAGAAAAAGAATGTTGCATACATTCCAGTTTCATCGCTGCCTGTTCTTTCTGCTCCTCTTGATGACCCAGAAGGTTAAGATACGCTTGGACAATATTTGTATGTTTTTGGTGATATGCTGTCGGTTGTCCTAATAAAAGCATAGTGGGATATATCAGATTCTCAAGGTTCGTCATTCACCATGCAGAAGCAGTTGATGACAAGAGAGCATAGAAAGGAATGTGTGTCTATCATGGATAAGATCTTTGGAGATGCACCCAGCTTCAAGGGTGATTTTGTTGTGATAAACTTTTTTGCATTGGTATTATTGTCTACCATGTAGAAGGTGCCTTTTACTGTTCATCATGGCAATACCCTATTATAGAACTTAGACAGTTGTCACAACTCGTGAACCGAGAAATTGACTGTTTGATTGAGAAAAGTCAAAAACTACCTATATTTCAGTAAAGTTGAAACCCATGCAAATTGCAAGCGATTAGCTGTTGAACTTTGCATGTCTATTATGTTAAATTTGAATAGATGATGAACTTGAGTAAATCTTCAGCCAAAAATCATGAACCATCGGCTGTCCACAGATGCTCTCATCTTTATTCCACTGCTCTCTACTTACCTGTGCGCTTCATTTAAATAATGTCAAATTGCGTACAACTGAACAAGTGTGAGGAAGGGAGATAAATATCTCTAGGTTTTGCATAAACTAGTACTTACACTGGTTAGATGAAGTTAAAGCAAGGTTCTTAACTTTTGCTGATATTTGTTTCCATGATGTTGCAGGAAGGTTGGAGTCTTGCTGAATTATTTCGGATTCGTTGTGTTGTTGCTGCTCCTTATGTTGTTCCTTATAGGTGCTCACTTGTAGCCTTTTCATGTAACATAATTCATAAGGCTAGCAGGTTTCCTTCTTATAAATTTATTCACCTTCCTTGATTGATTTGGCATACAGTGCTCCTTCCTCCTTCGAGCGGCAGTTCAGACATCAACTTCCGCTTCTTTATGAGTACCTTCATGAAGCTCAACTGGATGAGGTGATACTAAATTCTCAACTCTGAGATTACCTTTGGATGATCTGCCTTATAAAGTCCTGTTCTGAAGAGATAATTCTGAATTTGAATATGCATGTGAAGCAGGTCTCTTGGACTGATGTTATCCACTGGATGTGGCCAATTTTCACTGAAGAATGGGGGGTGTGGAGGACTGATGAGTTGAATCTAACTTATTGTCCTTTCACGGTTAGTGTGTTTCATTACATAGTCTGCACATCTCGTTTGTATGCCCAGAAAAGTACATTTATAGCTCTATCTTTCTGCTTGTTCTACAATCCATATAACCAGAAGCCATATGTTGTGATATCACCTTAAAATGTAGGATCCAGTCACAGATCTTCCAATGTGGCATGACAGATGCCCATCTCCCTTGTTAATGTAAGTAGTCATGTGAAATTGAAATTTCCACTTTCAATAGGGCTGAACATTTCTCTCTTTTTTCTGTGACAGGTACGGATTCAGCAAAGAAGTGGTTGAGTGCCCTGGTAAGCTAGTTTGCTTTATAAACATGACATGTTAGATGCTTCCAATGTGTTATAACCATCTTAATTGCAAAATGATAGAGCAAAAATTTGGATTCACATAAACACACAAGTATACTAGTATTGACACAAAAGAGGGAAGAAACCCTCAGGATCACAAGGATTAGAACACTCATCCACACTACTTAGGGAACTAAATTCCACTATGCCACCAAAAGAAGCAACTTCTCTGGCCTAAGCCTTCCTAAATACTATCTGATACCTGAAACAAAAGGCTATATCCCTCATTTATACTAGATATCTTGCTAATAAGATGACCCTTATGCAAGCTTAGGTAGTACTCCTTCCCGTCAGATAATACCCTCCAAAATATTGTCTTGATGGTCCCTTCTTAATCTGGTCTGGACATTTTGTATCCTAACACAAAAGCAACCTTAAATCTGTGTGTGTCTGACTTCTGGGAATTAGAACATTTGAGGAGTTTTATCGTCTGCAATGTTTTATAACCAGTCTTAACAACTGCAAAAGCAACCTTAAATCAATTGAGTGTTTGCTTTGTGGGAATTAGAACATTTGATGAATTTTAGTTTCATTTGTACTGGTATGACAAATCCTGCATTTCACAAAAAGAAGTGAAATATGTTCAATTCATGATCTTACTGTTAGCTTAAATATTTTCAGAAGCTGTTTTATTCTCACGGCCTCGGACTTATGATATTGTTTATGACAGATTATTGGCCTTCAAGCGCTCATGTTTGTGGATTTTGGTTTCTTCCTGAAGAATGGCAATTTTCATGCACTAACTGTAGAGAGATTTGTATGTCTATATCAACACCACATCCAAAGATACAACACCAGATCTGTAAAAGACATAAGGGCTTGCAAACTTTCCTAGAGACTCCTGCATCCACGCCACTGATTTTTATAGGTCTGAGTTCAATCGGGAGGTAAAGAAGAGCTTTTCTTGATATAGATTTGATCATTAGTAAAACGAATTGTGATTAGCGCGGTATCTGTCAAGGTTTCTCTATTTGTTTAGTGGTCTTGACACTAGTAACCTTGTGTGCTATAAGTGAAGCCATAAGGGTTTCATGCGAGAATCAAATAAAGCCAAGGTATCAGAATAAGGAAAAAGAAAGTCCGAGCCAATGTTTGCTTTTATTTTGATCTTATGATTATGCCTTCTTCCTCTGATCTATTTGAGACATTGAAAACAAAAAATGACATGTTTTGAGAACAAATTTTGGACTATTTTCGTGTTAAACTGTTAATGCTTAATTTGGCTATGCTGATTTTTCATTTTTGTGGATTCTGCACCAGCATGGGTTTTATGAAGAATCCTCAGACATTTCTTGATGTTATTCAAGCTGCTTTGGAAATCACAAATTTCAGATTCATATTATTTACCGCTGGATATGAACCACTGGATATGGTTGTCCGTCACGCTGCACATTCATCGGTGCTTCATGGAGAAATTGATGAAGAGGGGATCTGTCTCTTCACCGGCCGATTGTTTTGCTTTTCTGGGTGAGGATTGTTAGAGAAGGCATAGACCAAAAAACCTTACCAGTTTCCAGTATTCTCAGTTTTCGATATTAATATGCCCATTATCATGATTTTTCAGTTCCATTCCGTACAGTTGGCTGTTCCATAGATGTGCTGTTGCAGTCCATCACGGTGGAAGGTGAGTCTCTTTGTTACACGTGAATCATCTGTGCTACAAATTTTCCCTTTTTAGTAATGAAAAGAGTATCTTATTATTTCATATCCGGCCTCCATGTTAAATCAGTGGATCAACTGCTGCTGCACTACATGCTGGAATCCCTCAAGTAAGCTGTGAATCATAATCTGTCATACAAGTCTTAGTTTTGTTCGTTACAAGTTGATAATACCTAAACATACTTAGTACATCTATTAAACTTAAGAGTTTCTAGTCTTTCTATGTTATCAAAGATCTCACTTGAAGATAAGAACTCTAGAATGAAGGACATATAATAATCCTGAATGCATAATCTCCCTTCCCATATTGATTGTAGGTTTTATGCCCATTTATGTTTGATCAATTCTATTGGGCTGAAAGGATGTTTTGGCTTGGCGTTGCGCCTGAACCTTTGAAAAGAGAAAACTTGCTTCCAGATACAAGTGACTCGGAAAGAATCAGGGAAGGTGGTACTATCCTTTCAAAGGCCATTGGTTATGCATTGTCCACGAAAGTGAAGGCACGGACAAGGGAGATCTCTGAACGAATATCTTCCGAGGTAGTATTTTCACCTTGAAACTATTGACATCCTTTCTTGTTGGCGTCTTTATTGATCTGTTTTGACTATATAACTTGCAGGATGGGGTTGCAGAAGCAGTAAGAATTCTTAGAGAAAAGGTTTGCTATCCTTAGGTTCAGGGGGTCTTGAACAATGACATTTTTTCTGGTACGTGCAATATAGCTTGGAATGAAAAAGAAAAAGAAAAAACCCTATGAGTGCAATAGCACTATTGTCCAGCGAAAACCCTCCTCATCAAGCAATGTCAAATGGGCTATTATGAAGAACTTGAGAAAAATAACGAATGCTTTTATTATAAGTGAAGTTGCATTTATATATAATTTAAGGTTGGTATAATCACAGTTGAATTTAAGAAGCTGATATTCAAAAAGCATGGCATGAAATTTGAAGATGACCTGCTTTAACTTTAATTTGTCACGTAGCATAATAACCTTTTTCTTATTCTAAATGGTCTCAGTTGTAATGGATACGATGATTAGATGCCCTTGCCCTTGCCGAACCCTAATTATGGTTGCTTGATTTTCACTTGAGCTTTCTTCACCTCATGTGCACGGGGACATGAAGTGGATAGTGGCTTGTCGTAGGTAGTACCGTCCTCTTCAAGTGATGTCCTATAAAATCTACCTTTGAGGAGTAATTATTGTGTTATTGTGAAACTATTCCATGTCAATGATAAACAAATTTACAATATACTTTTGCAAAATACTTTGTGAACTCAGAAATTATTCATGTCAATTGATTTTAGGATGAAACTTATCGACTTAATGTGAAGGATGAGCGAAGTTCTACTACAATTTTTTGATACCGATTTTTATAGAGTTTTTTTTGACAAGCTTGTACTCATAAATCTGATTTTTAAGTATTGAAATATAATTTTTTGAAACTAATTTTTATTATTTTAAGTTAGGTGAAAAAACTCAACCTATTTTAGTTGGTCAAACATACTCAACGCAACCCCCCGAGAACCCTAATCTAACTTTTTAAAAATTGTTTAGTTATGTTTACATTTTAAATGTTAATTATTGATAAAAAAAATGATAATTTAACAATTATAATTTATTTAAAACAATATTATATATATTTCGAATAAAAAAGTGATGTGAAGAAAATCTGTTATTTTATTTTTAAAGTTCAATGTTTAGACGACACATTTTATTTATAAAATTTACAAAGTGCGGAATCAGTTAACTTATTAAAAAAAGTTTTTATTTTTTTAGATGGTTAAAAATCTGGATTGTACACGCTTGTAATCTAGTTTTCAGTAGATTCACTTTTGAGAGAAAGTTGAGGCACGATATTCTAAACTTGAGGGACCAACAACAAACAACACAATCAATGACCGTCACATTATCAATCACTCTTTTCTTCTGCTTTAAGCTCAGCAACTTCAAAAAGAATGAAGACGACACTAAGCTTTTTGTCTATATAAAGAACTCTTCTTTCATCAGCAACTTCAAATCAAAATCTCGTCTTTCTTCATTCTCTCACTGCATTCTGCATATCCTCAAATGGGTTGCAAGAATGGAAGTAGTAGTGTAAGATGGCCGATAGCAGCGGTTGTGTTGGCGGTGATGATGGTGGTGCAAGCTGAGATTTGCTCTGCAGCAATCTACAACGTCGGGGATCGTCGAGGATGGACGTTCAGGATGGCTAGATGGCCCAGAGGCAAACACTTCAGAGCTGGAGATGTAATTGGTACGAATCACCATTCAATATTTGTCTTTCTTTTGCTTAAACTCGTCTCTGATAATTCAGAAGCTTCATCCATGGAAACAGTGTTCAATTACGACTCGGGATTCCACAACGTAGTTGCAGTGACCAAGGCAGGATACAAGAGATGCAAAATCCCGCGAGGTTCGAGAATGTTCAAATCCGGTAAGGATCGGGTTAGACTCCGAAGGGGAAATCACTACTTCATCTGCAGCTTCCCTGGGCATTGTCAAGCTGGGATGAAGATTGCCGTTACTGTTGTGTAAGACAAAATGGCCACACAAATTTGTCAAGAGTTTTAATATAACATTTCTCCATATATGGGTTCTATCATTTACGAGTAAAATGGCTAAATAAGCCATTTACCACTATTACTCTATTAAGGATGCCCGTAACATAAACTCATTCAGTAGATATACCTTTAAAAAAAGAGTCTACTTCCCCCAATTCTTTCCTGAGATTAATGAAATGAAAGCTTGCAAGCACATTATCAAACAAAATTTCTTCAATTACCCAAAACGAGTCAAGGATTCTACACTCAAAATTTTCAACGAGTTTACGAAATGCACTAATTATTGAAGAGTACCCCAAAGGCAATTTTCAAGACCTCCAGAAAAGCAACATTTTTCTCATACTCAAGGACCTAGATACGATCTTGCACAACTAAGAACACCCCCATTAGCGCAGTTGAGGCGCTACCATGGGCGAGCACAACCAACTCCGACTGACTATAAAATGAATGGGTCATAGAAAAAAGGGAAGGAATGTTGTGTTACTCATCTAAGATGAACTAGCCACTTTCTTCTTGACAATTCTTTTTCTACGAGCCTTTGGAGCTGGAGCTTCGTTCTCACCAACTGAACTGCCACTTGATTGCTTGATTCCTAAAAGTCCAAGTCCTGATACAATGGCATTCTTTGATATGAACCATTTTGAGGAATCTTTCGATGTGGAGTCTGACGGCCTATTGTATGCCCTCAAGAGGTTTTCTGAATTAACAAGTGGGTCAGCTTCGATTCCTAGCCATGCCAATTTTGATCTCTCTCCAAGTTGAACATTCAAAATCCTGGATTCAGATACATTTGACAAAATTAGAAAGAAAATGGTGTGTTGGACCAAAATACTGTGCATAGACATGACCATATGAAAACAAGTCTTTCTAACATATGTACTTTCTCTACAAACAAACAAAAAACAGCTAAACTAAATCAGAAGAATTTTTCCCAACTCGGTATTCTTAACCTATGCCCTGCTAGGTTAGAGAATATCTGGATCACAAGTAAACAATTGATTCAACTATACTAGTTATGTAAGAATATCATCTTAATGCTGATAACACAAAGTACTTGCCTTAGTTTAATCGTCTATGCAACATAGGGATTAGCTATAAATCTAAGATGACAAAAAGACAATGCAGAAAAGAGAAATGACTTGTATTAATTGAAATAAAACAAAGAAGAATACAGACCTTAAAGCTGCACTAAAAAATAGCGGCACTCCAATAACATCAAAGTGGTTGGTCAACGCTCGGTCTACACCACATAGAAGTTGATAGCGTAAGTTGGCATAGATTCCAAGGAATGCTCCATATCCAAGAGCATTGCTACTCACAGATGGAATTGTGATGGATAGCCGGCTATATAGAACAGAAGTCCAAGGCATAAGTTACAAACCGAAAAAATGAAAAAGAAATTCAACAATGCGTCACAATATATATAGGGCATGATGCATGGAAATGGGAATCACCTATCTTTCTTTTTACTGGCACAAAGATGTGATAATGCACCTTGTGTGGCCCCAGCAGTCATTCCCACCAGACATAACTCTGTAGCCTTGTAGAAAAATGAATGGATTCTCTTTTGCATATCGAATTCTCTAAGAGGATAGCTCTTCTCAAATATATTGTTAGGGAGCTTTTGAAGTGTGTTCTGCAAATCGAACTGGAAAGTATTTCCATATGACCGACAAGGAGCTAGTGACCAAACAACTACAGCGTTACACGCTGATGCTGTAAGGACGTTGATAAGGGCCAAATCCCATTCCTCCTTTATCCTTCAATTACAAACAGGTAACAACTAAAGAGAAAAACAAAAGAAAAATAAGAAAAAGAAAGAGAAGTGCTACTGAGGACAGTTGCTATCAAAATGAAGTACCTGTCTTTGCGATTTTGCACTTCCCACAAAACAGAAGAACCAATAGTAGCAGCCTGCTCCAACAGAAGTCTATAGAGAAAGGCAGGGTCTGCAATCATCCTGCATAAAATAAGATAGAATTTATCCACAATTTTCATAAAAGTAACAGTAACTCTTTCGCAAACACTAGTTGTCACTATATATCTGTTAATACACTTATAGGATATTACATTTGAAAATGTTAGTCATTTTCCCCATAGATATTATGAGAAGAGAAGACATAAAGATGACAGTTCACCCCATAAGAGGAATGTTGAGAGGCCCAACTTAACCATTTTCATGCAAAATTTACTAAAGATAACTCTCAATCCTATGCTACACATTTGGACTCATGGAAGATATGGAAAATGATTTAACTCATTACCATCTGAACTATATGAAAAACTCAGTTCAATAACAAAATACAGAACAAGTATTTTGAAGTGGACACCAAAATGCAGCTAGAAGTGTACCTTCCAATGAACGCTCTAGAGATTGACTGAGGTAGGGATCGAGCAATAGCCCTGGCAGTGGTTGGTCTGGCATTAATTGATAGGAATTTCACCATCTGAGCTGAGCTGACCAATCCCTGAGCAGACTTGACCAATCAGTACGTGTATTATGAATTTAGCTAGAAAAAAAAGTATAAGAATAACCGTCCTACCATCTCATAAGCTTGTCTGAGCCCAGCAGGAAGATCCATCATTGTTTTCTGCCACTCATTCAACACCGCATCTACAAATTTCCGATCAAACAACTGCAAAACGCAGAAGGGGTCACAAAGTAATAAAACAATAACTGAGTTGTAGCCATGGATGTGTCCACCCTACCTCTTGTAATACCATTCTTCTCCTGAACAATCCACCATCATCTCCATCTTCATCATCATCAAAGTCATCAAAGTAATCGTCATCATCACCACCATCATCCCCACCATCACCACCCCCATGGTTGATCTTCTTTCCAATATCTCCACCACCTCCTCCTGTAGCAAGCTGCAAACTTTAAAAGTTAAAAAGACTCAAACATGAATGCAAAACATAGTCCATCCTCATCTATGAGTATCCATTATTAAACTTAATATGATTAATCATGCTTAAGAGACGCATACTATCAAGCACAAGAACTGGCATGTCATTATTTGCAACAGTGGTCTATTTTCATTATGTTGTTTCCTTATATATATATGACAAGAATACAACTCACTTTTAGGACATTAATGTCAGCCAAACCAACTACTAAGTCCAGCCATGGAGTTAACATATCAATACAAGGATGATAACAATTTCCCGAAGTTGACACGTCCCGTGATCTTCTACGCTTCATGAAATTCTTTTGTACCCTTTGCACTCATATGCAGGCTCTATTTTTTAAGTAGTTCCTATTTTGAGGGACCAAGTTATTCCTAATAATGTACTCACCAACCAATGTTCAAGTTTCAAGTTTCCAAAAAAAAAGGGAGGGGGAGGGGGGCATCGACTAAATAAACATTAGTCGAACATAAACCCCTAAATACTACATTCAATTTGTCCGATTTTCGTGACAAATCAATTGAACAAAAGAAATTGGAGAACAATGGAAAAAGAAGATTTATTTGTAAGTTTACAAATTAGAGAGAGTTACATGAACCTCTCTTCTTTTCTTCCAGGCTAAAATTTATAACAGAATTCACAATTTCTAGGAGTGACAGTCTTTCAAAGAAATAAAGCCCAATTATAACAATCCTATTAACAAAAAAAAAACTTAATACAATCTTCACCATCTAAGTATCCCTAAACTCATAATTCAGAAGGCATTTCTCTGATTGGGTTCTCTATGGACAAATTCCCCTAACAACTATACTATAACTTAGCTGTTGTAATTATCATACCAGATTCTCAAGTTTCCAACAACACCATTTCAATTCAATAGAGAAACACTAGAGAAAGATCCAGGAATTATAGGAATTCAACTCTTACCACTAGAAATTTTAACAAATTAGGGAAGAACATACAAAGAGAAAAAAAATCAAACCTCAGGGCTGGATTTTTGTTGCTTCTGGGTCATATCAAGCTTAGACTTCTCAAGCGTAACACCACCAAAAGACCCAAACTTCCCTCCCCTCATAACTGGACCATGATCCCCCGACGATGAAGACGGCAAAGAAACCTTCGGAACCGTAGAAGAAGAAACAGACAAGCACCGTTCCAAATGAGAAACCTCATCGCCGCCACCTCCGTCGAGAAAAGCCGGCGAAGGAGCCGTAGAAATGGAAGCCCTGACGACGACCAACGGAACCTTCCTAAACCGTCCAGAAGCAGCCACTGGGTGCAAGAACACCTTAGTGGTGGTGGTAGGCATTTGGGCGTTCATCGGCATCATTTGAGCCGTGGGAAACACGGCGTGCGACATTTTCTTCCACAAATTGATAGGGTTTCGTGAATTGATGGAGAATTTGAGGTTTATGAGGATGGATGGCGTTGAACTTGAATTGGATTGCTTTCTCTCTCGATGAAATGAGAGGAGAGAGAGGCGAAAGAGAGATGAAGTAAGAGTTGAAGAAGAGGTTTTGAAGATTGGGTGGAACCACAACACGGTCTGAGTTGGATGAGTTGACTCAGCGAGTTTGTTCCGAGTTGACCCGCTGGCTTTTGGCTTTGCACTATAGCCAAGAGTTTGGTGAGCAAGTGCTAGCGTTCTCCAACCTCAACGGTTGGTGGGGGTAGCCCGTTATTATTATTTTACTTGGGCCCCGTTTGAGAGCAGCGTTTTTTTTCTTTTTATAACGGAGAGCGGTTCGGTCTCGTAAACGGCGCCGACTAATGAATCGAAAGTCTGAAAAAAATCGGTAACAATATCCAGTCAGCTGGAAGCGACGAACATGATCGTTCATCTTCCTTCCCAATCAGCCGGAAGCAACGTGCATGAAAGCTCATTTTCGAAGGAAAACAACATCAAAACATTGAAGACGAAACTGTGACACCCTGTATCGTGATATAAAAAAAATAAAAAAGGTTGGTTTAAAAAATGATTAATGACTTATCAAATTTTGCAGCGTTTAACATCGCCTCATAGCTAATGGCAACTGACGAAGATGGAAATTTGCAGAGCATTTGGAAGATGATTGTGTAATCTCCTCAGGGCAAGCAGTCGTTGGAAATATTTATCCCCAAAAATCCTTGAAAGAGCACGCCTCGAGTTTGTTCTCTTTCTCATTTCTCATTGGTGAAGGGGATTTGCCGTTGCTCAAGCCAAGTAAACCCTAATTCGGTATAGTTCATCCAAGGGTGAACACGATTGTTGCTCCCATTTCTCATTTGTCGTTGCTCAAGCCAGTTATAGCGTTGTTTTGCTTCTTCAGTTCGCCTGGTGAAGAAGAAGTAGTTGTATTCTTCAGCATTGACAAATTTGTGTGAAACTCATTACTTATTTGGCATTTCATTGGTTTCATTGATAAAAAAATCATTGGTTCATTTTGGTTTTAGATCATGGCATGCTACTGAATTCCTAATTTGGCATGATTCTACTTTCAATTAGCCTATAATTTGAAAATTAGATTCTTGATTGCTACATAGATTAGATATTATGACCATTTTTGTTGTTTCATATTTTCAAATTAGCATGAAATTTGAAATTCAGCTTTCATATTGTTGTTTCTACTTTTGTTTCCCCTTAATTAAAGAGATGTAAACACAAACCCTGGAGAAGGAGCCAAGCTCGAGTGAGAATGAGGTTCAGCGAGCAAGGAAGTTCATTGTGTTTGAAATAGACATTTTGGAGTTGTTGTGCTTAATTCAATAGGAGAGGTTATTTTGACAGCAACCAGGAAAGTTGAGGTTGCTATGGACTGTATACGGATGTTCAACTCGAAGAGGCTTCACTGCACCAGTAATGCATTCTGTTAGTATACAGAAGGTTAAGAAAACATGAATTCTTTATATATATTACAAGAATATGATCAAATATATATCAAACAAACAATTGTGCCTACACCATAAACTCACTATTATTATTGAAAGTGACTAAGAAATAGTTCAACTGAGGTTGGTATGAACTATTGTTGTCATGTTGATGCGTAATAACCATATCCTAGATAGTCCATGTTTCCTAAATACGTTGGCATAATTTGATCAATCTTCCTAGGGAGTTTGAGTATGGTGAACTTGGGGCAATTTCCCGTTGATTGTAAAGGTGCCATGAAACCATTGAGTTGTAGTATTCATCAAACTGTGGCAAGTAGTTTAGAACATTGTGTTTGTCTACCGAAAATATGTTTCAATTTGCTAAACTTACTTTATATTCTTGAAATAGTTTACAGGATACAGATTTCATATCTTGGAGGAATCTAGTATCAGCTTAGGAGAAACCCACATGTTATCCGAATTAGGCTGAGTTGAACTTGTATCCAACTCGTTGATACGACGAGTTAGATCAAATGGTGAAGAGATTGGGGTGGAATTAGTACTCTCATGTGTACATGACTATTGTTTTTGTACAAGTAGGTTGTTCAATCTTTTTACTGAATATGTTTTAGGTTTAAGCTTGGTTGTGTTTTTGTGTTATTGGTTGTTGAATATGTATAGGATGTTTGTATTAACTTAAGGTTGTGTTTTCCTACTCAAAGCATTGAAGTTGATCAAGATGGAGTAAGCTTCGGTTACACTTATCAAGTAAATGCTCTTAGCTAAGTAAAGAAAGTCGGAAAATATGTAGGGTGTTATGCAAGGCGAACGAGCTGAGTCTGATCTTTTGAAGAGTTAAGCCCAAGTCGAGCCGATCCCGAGTAGTTCGTCTAAAATAATGCTCATATAGTGTTATTTTAGCCGAACGAGCTGAATTTTACCTGAACAAGCCGAACCCAAGTAGCCTGTCTCATGTATCAGCCCAAAAATATGAAGTGTTGATCAATATTAACACCAACATGCAGAATAAGTCCAGCTTGAGTGAACTTAAGAAAATTCATTATGCGCTGATTCATAATGCATAAACCACAATGTCCACAAATTTGTGTTGATTCATAATGTATTAAGTGAATTTAATAAAACCAACTTACAAGTATAATTTCTTGTTAACAAACAGGCAACAAATAAATTTTTTTGTGAGATCAAATTAAAGTTAATATAACCAACGTACAAGTATAATTTCTTTTTTGATGTTTTTATAGAAAAAAGCACTTACAAATTAAATTTTGTAAAACCAACTTATAAATTATATTAACAATTTGATATTTTTAATTAGGAATATTATTGTATAATTTTTTTTGTTATCTAGTTGTTATAATATTGTGTAACTATAATCTCTATTTAATAATGACAAAAATGTTAAAATTGAATTATAATAGGAATGTTACCCTTTTTTCGTAATTTATTTTTTTATCAGTTTTAATAAGTTTGTGGTTCCCGAACGTTCAACAAACTTATCAAAAATAGCTAGTTTAATTAGTCTATTTATTTAAGCTAACCCAGATACAATAAAGTTTCTATTTTCCAAATGAACCCTTGAATGGATTGGTAATTGTGGTTAGTTCCTTTAATTTGGGAATAATTGTAAAAAGCAGCCTGCATTTTTGAAGTGTAAAAACAACAATATTTGCTTAGTTCAGTCTCAATGAGGTGGCCTATCATCTATTCCAAATTCCAATCACCAATATCCATCCGATTTTCAAACTGTGTAAAAGAAAAACAATTGAAATCTTGGCCCAAAATTGCATATAGGTCTAAGAAAAATTACTATAGACTTGCATCAAGCCATGTTTATATTTTGAGTTTTTTCGTTTGGTACCCCTATACTTTTGATATTTTCGGATAATATTCAAAGATTTTTCGAGTTCCTATTGGTAACCTGAGTTTTAGACATTTCCGCTTTATACCCCTGACCCGGTTCAGAACAATTTTTTAAAAACCCAGAATCCAAATAATCCATATTTTCAGTTGAGGTCCTCCTCTTCTTCCTGGTGAACCCATTGATACCTCTTCGATTCAGCCTCCGTCTTCGACTGCCACAAATGAGTCTGACCACCAATACGATATTCATCCTAGCTCGTTGCTTTTAGATTTATCACATCTGAGTTTATATATGGATATTGGACATGAAATTAGTAGTTTATTTTGCTTTTATCTAGATCTGACTCCTCAATGGACTGTTAGTCAAAATATCTAAGTGGAGATACACTATCACTGTTAGTTATTTTCAAATTTGATTTGAAATTTGAGACAAACCCAAACAAAAATGCAAGAGAAGGTAAAACATTGTTTTTCCCCAAACCAGTTAAATTCACAATTTTGGATTTGCAACAAACCCTAACTGAATGTCCTGCAAAATCAATTCTTCACCCAAATATGAAATTCAAAGTTTGTAGCATACATTTTCAAAGCCCAAATTCATAAATCTTGAATGAATCACACATTAAAAAGATGGATTTATATTTAACGATTGTGTATACCCTAAAGAAAATCTGATGCAGAGAAGGGGCAAATAATCAATTTATTTTTGCTCATCTCCATTTTATTTTCAAATCGAATGTAAACTTTCGTGTAAGAAATATTGGATTCAATCTTATTGTAGGCGATCAAAATCGGAGGAATTGATGGTGGTTGTGGATTCTCAAACAATGAAGAAGAAGATAACCTTATAATAATCGAAGCTTTTGTTGGATTTTCTTTTCTTCTTTTTTTTTTTTCTTTTCCTAAACCGTGTTGAAATCTTTATAATTCAAAATGTTAGCAAAAATTTGCTCTGAACCGGGTCTAGGGGCATAGGGCAAAAATGTCTAAAACTCAGGGTACCAATAAGAATTAAAAAAAATCTTTGGATACCATCCGAAAATATCAAAAGTACAAGGGCACCAAACGAAAAATTCCTTATATTTTTTTTTTGTCTTCACGTTGGTGGGCTT